>ML682231.1:489624-500085 GCA_007922195.1 Podocnemis expansa
AGTGGGATTTTCATCCACAAAAAACTCATTTGATAAATAAATTTGTTAGTCTTTAAAAGTGCCACAGGACTCGTTGTTTGTTTTGAAAAATAAGAGACTCTGAGGAGAAGAGTGAGCAAAGAAAAGGGATAATGGGAGGTAGGAACAAGAAGGTGTGCAGGAGACAGAAGCTAATTTGGGGAAGAAGTGAAAGCACAATATCAGAAAGGAACAAAACAGAAATAAAGGAGGTGGAATGGAGAAAGAACAGAAGAAAAACAATACAGAATTAAGTCATTAACTTCCATAGAATCACCAATGCACATGGATACTGAGGCAAGCCTCACCTGAAAATCTGTGAAGGGAACATATAGATCATACATTTCTGAATAGACAATTGAATAAAACAAACTTCAGTGATGAGTACCGCAAAGAGAGCACCTACACACACCCTCTCACTTTATCTATCAAGCTAACTTTAGAAGACTATTTCTACAACAGTCTGTGTAACTTTCTCAATTATAACAGTCACTGAGATGATTAGCCTCTTGCCCGTAAAGGAAAACATGTGCCCTTCAGTCTAGTTCCTTGTGTGAATGGGAGATGAAAAGTGGGGGATCATCAGCGGGAGGAGGTTTTTGGTATATATTACTTTTCTGTTGAATAAAGTCCTTTCCCTGCTGTCACTTCAAACTGGGAGAAGACAAGGATACAAAGAATACAGGAGATGAAACCAAGGGAAAAAGAGAAAAGGCTTTACAAATGGTCAGAAACTTTGACAGTGGCCTCTCAGCAGCTCTATCATAAATGTATGCACCTCCTTTAAATCTGACACCCTTTGCCTGGTGAATTGCTGTCTTATATGGCAAGACTGGCTCTTCTCAGAATATATGAAGAATGAGACTTTCTTTGCTATTTTTGGGTTTTGACTGATTAAAATTATAGTTGTTTTAATCTTGGAAGTTTCTATCATCATCTAGAATCTGATCCTACATTACTTGTACATCCAAAGATTCTACTGTAGTGGATACAAGTTTGGGGGTGTGCAAGGTTTTCACAAGTGTATATTTACTCTGTGTATATTTCACGCAAAATATCTAAAATATTTCAGCAGCTAGTTTGTTGGCATACTTAATTTGATGTAACATCCCTGTGGGACTGACAGTCAGAGTTACAACATAATGCAAGGCTCCAGTCATTAGCATTTGTTTTTCCTGAAAAGCTTTTCCTGGAAAATCTGATGGTATTCAAGGTTGTTTTCTATAATCTTCCTAGTCCCAAATAATTTAAAACCTTGCAAAGGTATTTCTGTATTCACTAATGCATTTGTTAGCAAGGAGGACAGAACACAAAAAAGGTTTTTGATCAGACAGCACTGTACTCATTTTTATGATCTTAAAAAGAAATCAGTCCTATGAATTAGAGCTAGCGGCATGGGCTGTATGGAAAACTCCAAGCAGCTGTACCACTAATGACACATCAACTCATCTTTGATTACCAAGTAGTAGAAAGTGGGCCAGCCTGGAAAGTCATTTAAATGCTTCAGTAAAATTAAGTTCAACAACATGCATTCCTGTTACCAGAATAAATACCACACAACGGGATTTTCTCTTAGCAGACATCTCTGTAGAGATGGAAGCATTAACCCCTGAATAACTGTGTGACAGAACACAAAATGAAATTTTACTGTTTTGAAGCTGAAAGATGCCAATGGGTAGAGGTAAAAGAATGCCAAGTGGTAGCAGGAACTGGTTCTGTGGGACAAAGCGACAAGCACAGCTGTGGTAACAGCAATTTTGAAACTACATTTGCTTCAGAAGATGGGGAGAAGTTGCAAACAGCACTTCATACTGTAGAGTACCTGGAAGTGGAAAAGGTCTACTTAAAGTAAGAAAAATCCCAAACCTCTCTTTGTCCTTTCCCAGTCACAGCCTCCCAACAAAATTCTGCCTACCTAGAAAAAGCTGCAAAACAATCCAGATTGCTTTATTTTATTCCAGTAGAGCCCAAAATATGCTAGATGCCATACAGACATACAAGCAGCAAATGCTACCCAGTCTAAGGATCAAGGATCTGACAAATACAGGGAAAATGATATAAAACCCTGTATAACCAAAACAATCAGGGAGACATCTGATACATGTTGTTAATTTTCCATACATATATCTATATATGAAACTCTTCTCTTACTAATCATGGTTATTTTATTCTCCTTTTCCTCATTATTGGGTATGTCTTACCACCTGTCTCTGAACCAGTCCCTTCCCAAATTAAATTCTCCTTATCCAACCCTTGCCTCTCTGCCCTCTGTTCCTCCCCTCATACCAAATCTAAAGCTCAGGGTAAGAGGCTAACATAATTAGTGGACGAAAGCAACTACTCAATGAGAAGACAACCTCAATGGTTGAAATGCTATGCTACACTATCCGTTCAGTCGTGTCTGACTCTCGGTCACTCTATAGATCAATGCTATCCATGCCGTCCTATCTCGTACAACTTCCTTTAATTCTGCCATAGTCATTCCAGTATCACTTTTAATGGTGTCAAGCCAGCGAGTCCTTGGGCGTCCCTTCCTTCTTTCTCCGCTGACCATTCCTAGCATAACTGACTTTTCGAGTGAGTTAGCTCGCATAACATGACCAAAGTATGACAGTCTTTGTTTGGTGATCTTGGCTTCCAGCGATACTTCTGGTTTAACTCGGTCTAAAACTTCCTTGTTGGTAATTCTCGCTGTCCATGGAATGCGTAACAAACATCTCCAACACCACAGTTCAAATACATCTATCTTTCTTCTATCTACCTTCTTCAAAGTCCAGGTTTCACAGCCATATGTAGCTATTGGAAATATGATCTCATTAACTAATCTACATTTGATTGGTAGATTAATATCTTTCCTCTTCCAGATGCTGCTCATACTAGTCATTGCAATTCTTCCAAGCGCTATACGCCTTCTGATCTCAGGACTGCAGTCACCGTGTTGATCGATTTTAGAGCCAAGGAAGTTTAAATCCTTTACTACTTCAATTTCTTCATTGTTAATCTTTACTCTAACTTGCACATTCTCTAAAGTCGTCATTATCTTTGTTTTCTTAATATTAAGGCGCAATCCAAATTCTTCACTTTTATCTTAGACTTTTAGGATTAGCCACTCTCGATCCTTCTTACTTTCTGCAAGCAATGTTGTATCATCAGCATATCGAAGATTATTGATGTTCCTGCCACCAATTTTCACCCCAATGATAGATTCTTTCAAATTTGCCTCTCTCATAACCACTTCTGCATACATATTGAAGAGTAAAGGTGATAGAATACAGCCCTGACAAATGCCCTTTCCAATTTTAAACCATTCTGTGTCTCCATATGCTGTTCTTACAGTGGCTTCTTGATCAAAATACAACAATCGTATAAGCCAGATAAGGTGTGGTGATACTCCCATTTCTTTGAGGCAGTCCCAAAGCTTGTCATGATGAACGCAGTCAAAAGCTTTTATATAGTCAATGAAGCACATATAGAGACCTTTTTGATATTCTCTTGCCTTTTCCATCATCCATCATAGATTGACAATATGGATCACGTGTTCCTCTTCCTTTTTGGAATCCAGCTTGTATATCTGGCATCACTCTATCGACGGTTGAATTCATATGTTGTTGAATAATCTTCAAGAGAATTTTACTCGCATGTGGTATCAAGGCAATGGTGTGGTAATTTGAGCAGTCTTTCGTGTTACCTTTCTTTGGTATTGGGATAAATACTGACCTTTTTCACTCCTTTGGCCACTGACCAGTCTTCCATACACTTTGACATAACACTGTCAATACTTTTATTGGTTTTGGTCTCAGTAGTTCTGCTGGTACTCCGTCAATTCCAGGGGCTTTGCGGTTAGACAACTGATTGAGTGCCCATACCACTTCCTCCTCCAGGATATCTGGTTTCAGCTCTAACAGTTCTTCTTCTTCTATGTCTTGACTTTGATTTTCACTTGTATCAAGTTGTTGTGTATATTCCCGCCACCTTTCTCTGATTGCTTGTTGGTCATATAATTCCTGCCCATCATGTCCACTAACCATTGCCTTTTGTGCCATAAAAGGGGTTCTGGCCTTCTTCACATAAGCAAAACACTCTCTTGCATGAACTTTCTGGGCTGCTTCCTCCATTTTTTTGCATTGTTCAGTCCAATATTCTTCTTTATCTTTCCTCACTTCTCTCTGAAACTTTGCATGTAATTTTCGCATTTCCTCCCTATCACCAGCAGCTTTTGCCTTTCTTCTCTTTTCTGCGGTTTCTATTGTAGCTTCTGATATCCACTTAGCCGCCTTCATTGGTTTTTTTATATGCGATATGTTGCTGGGCTGCTTCAATGATGGTTGCTTTTATTTCCTCCCATAATTCATCTGATTGTCCTTCTATGATGTTAAGTGATTCAAGTCTGTTCCTAACTTCAACTGCATACGCAGGAGTAATCTTCTCGACATCAAATTTCTGAATTGTGGGTGGTTGTTTAACACTGAAAAGCCTTAGCTTCACCTTTGCAACTAGCAGTTCGTGGTCTGATCCACAATCCGCACCAGGGAACGTTTTCACGACAAAGATGGAACTTTTCTACTTCTGTTGGCATAAAATATAATCAATTTTATTTCAATGTTCTCCATTTGGTGAAATCCAAGTGTATAACTGTCACTTGGTCGAAAATGTCTACCTATATAGTCTGGATATAGTGATGAGTTTGCTTGGGTTGCGGTAGAACAAGCATCACATGTTCTTGGACAATTTTTATCGTGATGGTGCTGATCATACAAATCATGGAAACCACGTATTTGCTGTCTGTCATTACAACTTTATGACAGGAGTTCTTTAAGCACCACTTGCTCTCATGTCTTTTCTTGCCCATTTCCTGGAGCCCTTAAAGCACATCCTGATGATGATGGGATTTTGGTACTACATGATTCTTTTTAACATCATCTTTGTAGTAGGAATTTCCCAAAAGGTCAGTATCAATGCAGTATCAACACAGTGTTCTAATATGGTAAGAAGCAGCAGTGAGGGGTAGTGGTAAATTCTGTTTCACATAAGCCATGATTACATATAACTGTATGTACCTGCTGTTAGTTAGCATAGAAACCTACTTAATATGTCAGTCATCTCTTTGCAGAGTTAGTTACAAAACAGACATCACAATTTGGTATATAAGAGCGCATTTAGTATATGTTCCCAAACAGGAAAATAAAGAGACCATGAAGGCTGGATGTGGAAGAACTCTATTCTACTATAAAAAGGATCCAGTACTTAATAAACATAATTTCCGCTTGAGGAAAGTGACAGTAGTGGCTTAGTACTGTACGCCACCTTCTTACTCCTCCATATCATCCTTACATTTCTGCCTACATTCTTAAAAGGTAGCACTAGCATTTTTCTTTTATAACTGTGCTACTACCCGGATCCTCTATCCTCAATGCTATACCACTATCAGAGAAAACAATAGCAAACCTCAGAAACTAGCTGTCCTCTGTTACTATTGCATTATTATTCTCACCTATTGAGACAAAATACTGATCTTCTTACTTTACCATAAAGATGATCAATCAGGGTATTGAACAATCTGCAGTCTTTTTAATAGCAGAGGACACAAGCAATCAAAAAGGTTTTCAAAATGTCTAAGTAATCATAAATCAAGTCAAGCAAAACTCAGGTCCTAGCACCTCTGAAGATTAGGCTCCAATTAATTTTCAGTCCCTCCAATCCCATATCCTTATTCAGGGTATTCAGTCTGGCAGCCAACTATTTACACTTGGCAACATTTAAGTGGTTGACTATGTCCTTACATTCACAGATTTATTTTTTGCATGAGCTTTCATGGGAGAAGATCCCACTTCCTCAGATGCTTCGAAGATGGGTGAACTTACAGAAAGGAATGAAACTAAATGCAAGGGTGTGTAAAACATAGGATCAGGTCATAAAGCAACAGCAAATCAGAGCAGTTTACAGGCTCAAACCATGGGAAGCCTGAAGTCAAATTACCCTTTGTAATGGGAAAAGAACCCAGAGTCTCGATTGAGTCCTGCTTTCACAGAATTTAGCTTGCATATTAATTCGAGTTCAGCTGTTTCTCTTTGAAGTCTGGATGTCCCAGGTACATCTCTAACGACAGTCATTAACAAATCCATCATCGAGTGATTAGGAAGATGGAAGTGCTCAGCAACTGGTTTCTCTGTTCTTTGATTTCTGATATCAGCTCTGTGCTCATTCAGTCTCTTACGAAGCAATCATCCTGTTTGTCCAATATATAAGGTGTTGGGGCATTTCTTGCACATGATGGCATAGACCACATTAGTAGATGAGCAGGCAAATGAGCCTTTGATGGAGTAGCAGGCTTGATTAGGACCTATGATGGTGTCTGTTGTGTAGATATGCGGGCAGACTTGGCAGCGTGGTTTTTTGCAGGGGTGTGTGGCTGCTTCAATGTTCTTGTTGTTAGATCTGTAGTTGCTGGTGAGTATCTGTTTAAGATCTGTTAGTCTTAAAGTACCACACAACTGCTTGTTGTTTTTTTACTGGACTAGACTAACACGGCTATCCCTTTTGAAATTTACATTCACAGACACTATCCTAAGAAAATATTATTCAGTTTCTTTAACTTCAGACTTAATTTCCTCTTAGTAGTTTCTTTACGGAAGGGCTTTGTAAGAACAATATTTTTTTCCATTAACTCTTTGTTGCAGTTGGGAAGTTCCCAGAAATCTTCAAAAGTAACAGCAAAAACAATAAGAATCCTCTGGTGTGTTAAAGACTAACAAATTTCTTTGGGCATAAGTTTTAGTGAGCTCCAACCCACTTCATCAGACGCATGGAGTGGAAACTACAGTAGACAGGTATATATTCAGATGCCAAATGGAGGAGGGAAAGAGTTAGCAAAGTCACTTCAGTTAGGGCAGATGGAGTTCATTCATTCCAGTTAATTAGAAGGAGAAAATGTGTCAAAAGGGCCAATTACTATTAAGACCCAATCATCATACCAAATGGATTGATAGTTAAAAATCCATTACGACTCACATACTACACAGACTATGGTGAGAGGCAGTGTGATTCTCTCTCTCTCTCAAAAACAAAACAAAACAAAACAAAAATACAGAACCATCTGATCGGCATCCTGTACAGCAAACAGATCAAGAAAGACCTCTCATCATTAGAGACTCTCATAGAAAGCCAAACTTCCGCACAAACTGTCACAAGGCTGGTCTTTACAAAAACAAGACAGGCCAGCTACAACTCACACTTTGCTTCTCTACAAAGGAAAAAGGACATTGAATTATCTAAGTTCCTACATGCCACAGGGGACTACAACTGTGATATCCCTGACTCATCCAACAATATTGTATATCTATCCAGTTATACACTTAAACCAGCAGAAGAGTCTGCCTTGTCCCAGGGACTCGCTTTATGCCCCACCACCCCCACGCACAAGCTAGAGTCCTTTGGTGACCTGGAAGCCTACCTTCCCCATCTCTGACTCAAGGAATATTTCCACCACAGAATGGAACAACATATTAACCCACAGATACCTTCCTTCAAACGCTACAAGAAGAAAAATTTTGCATGGGCTCCTCCTGACGGCTGAAACAAGAAACTAAACTTTTACCGAGAGTGTTTTTGCCACTGTGCACAAGCTGAGACTATAGAAAAGCAGCATCACTTGCCTCATAACCTCAGCTGTGCAGAATGCAATGCCACCCATATATTCCAAAACATCTCTGACATTATAATTAAAGATGCTGACAAAGGAAGTACAGCCAGACAATTCTGTAATACCACATTCTATAAGCCACTACCCTCTGATCCCACTGAGGAATACCAACAGAAACTACATCACCTTCTTAAGAGGCTACCTAAATAAGAATAGGAACAAATCTACATGGGCACACCCAAAGACACCCAAGAAGGGGCATTTTATCTACTACCCAGGATCCACAAACTCAGAAATCCTGGATGCTCCGTCATTCTGGGCATTGACACTCTCACAGCAGGATTGTCAGGCTATGTGGATTCTCTCCTCAGACCCTACACCACCAGCTCCCCAGCTATCTTTGTGATACCACTGACTTCCTGAGAAAAACTACAGTCCATCAATCTCCCAGAAAACACCATCCTAGCCACTCTGGATGTAGAAACCCTCTGCATCAACATTCCTCACAAAGATGAACTACAAGCCATCAGGAAGAGTTTCCCGGATGATGACATAGCACACCTGGTAACTGAACTTTGTGATTCTGTGCTGACACTCGACTACTTCAGACTTGGAAATGATCTATACCTTCAAGGCAGTTGCACGGCTATGGGTACCTGCATTGCCTGCATGCCACAATCTTTATGGCTGACCTAGAACATCACTTCCTCAAATCTCACCCCCAAATGCCTCTCCTTTATCTATGTTACATTAATGACATTTTCATCATCCAAACTCACAGGAAAGAGTCCCTTGAAGAATTCCACCAGGATTTCAACAATTTCCACCCTACCATCAACCTTAGTTTGAACCAGTCCACACAAGAAATCCACCTCTTAGATACTACAGTATGAATAAGGGATTGACGCATTAATACCACCCTATACCAAAAAACAACTGACTGCTATGCATACCTACACAACTCAAACTTCCAGCCGGCACACATTACATGATCCATCCTCTACAGACATCCCGTAAAGTACAACTGGATCTGCTTTGATGCCTCAGAAAGAGGCAAACACCTACAATATCTCTAAGATTCAAAAAACTACAGTACCCACCTGTTGAAGTGAAAAAGCACATCAACAGAACCAGATGGATACCCAGGAGGCACCTACTACAGGGCAGATCTGACAATGAAAACAACAGAACACTACTGGCCATCGCTTACAGTCCCCAGCTAAAATTCCTTCCACTCGCCAGCAAAGACCTGCAACCTATCCTAGAAGATGAGCCCACGCTTTCAAAAGCCTTGGGACACAGGCCAATCCTTGCTTACAGACAGCCCCCTGACCTGAAACAAATACGCACCAGCAACAGAACACCATACAACAAGAACACTAACCCAGGAACCTATCCCTGCAATAAACCCTGTTGCCAACTCTGCCCACACACCCATCCCAGTGATACCATCACAGGACTCAACCACATTAGTCACATCACTGGGGGCTCTTTCACCTGCACATTCACTAATATTGTATATACTATCATGTACCAGCAATGCCCCCCTGCCACGTACACTGACTAAACCAGACTGTCCTTCAACATAAGGATAAATGGGCACAAATCGGATATAAAAAATGGCAACATTCATAAATCAGTAGAACACTTCAATCTCTCTGGACATTCCATAACAGACTTGAAAATTGCCATATTAAAAAACAACCTTCAAAAACAGACTGCAGCATAAAACTGCAGAGCCGGACCTGATTCGCAAATCTGACATAATCAGACTGGGTCTGAACAGGGATTTGGAATGGCTAGCACATTACAAAAATGTATTGTCCTTGTTCACACATTCTCTCCTTCTAATCAACTGGTGTGAATGGGCCCCATCTGACCTAACTGAATTGACTTTGCTAATGCTTGTCCTCCGCTATCCTGGCATGTGTATATATACACCTCAACTGTAGTTTCTACTTCATGCATCAGATCAAGTGGGTTGGAGCTCACAAATACTTATGGCTGATGAAATCGGTTAGCCTTTAAGGTTCCACAGTCCTTGTTCCTGGCTGTTCAAACTCAGCAGAAAGCCATTCACCTTTCATCTGGCGGAAACTTTGGAAAAAATGAAGACTTGCAGAAAGCTGATGAGGTACTGAACTATAGCATGGTTGTCCCAGGAGCTGCAAAACTATTGGCTCTTTTGCTAATTCTGGGGGAGTTCAGCTGGTGAAACAAAGGGAAGAATTAGATGATGGATGAACTGAGGGACCAGACGTAGAGGAAAACCAGATGCACAAAGTAAACCAGAGCAAAACAAAAGAGCACTTTAAACACCTCACCCTAGCCCTTAATCAGCAAAATAAATAAATAAATGAACATGCGCTTAATCTTGCACATGTGAACAATTTCACCGAAGTCACTGGGACAACTTATAGCTAGAGAGTTAAGTACATGCTTATTTGGTGAAAATAAAGTACGATGAAAACACATTTTAGCAGACAGCTGATACTAAAATGCATGCTACATAAATGTGATACTTTGTCAGTACTATTTCTAGGGGAAACATGGAAAGAAAAAACATCCATATAAGATCAGAAAAACTACTATTTATTGTTACACTGCATGCAGAATTCATTAGCTACAATATGTGTGTCAAATGAAAGAGTAATTAATGAGTCATTAGTAATAGCCACTAAACTCATGAGAAATGCCTTCGTGCAAGTAATTTTTTACGCAGCTCTCTCTCTCTCTCTCTCTCACACACACACACACACACACACACACACACACACACACACACACACACACACACACACACA
>ML682231.1:500095-734794 GCA_007922195.1 Podocnemis expansa
ACACACACACACACACACACACACACACACACACACACACACACACAGAATTGAAAAACACTATATAGAAGAGAAATAGTATCTTCACTAATAAAGCAAGATGACATGCTTGATGAACATGATGAAGATGAAAGACTGTGTCATATGTGACACTATTTCCAGGTTTCCTTAGTCTCTTCCAAAATTTAGTAGGATGTTTGGTATACTGCAGACAACATAAAGCACTTCTGTAGAGTGTGTAGGTGTTCTTTCATTCTTTTGTTCTACTCAGACTCCTCAGAAGGAATTTTAAAAAATGGAGTGAGTGACTTGGTCGCAATAGAAGTGTTTCTTTCTTTTCATGTAATAGTAAGCAGTTAATGTGAGTACATTGTACTGACAGCTGAATATTTAAACTGAAACTGAAGTGCTAAATATTAATGCAATAGAGTCTGACTAATTCTTTTTATCTAATTAGCTATACCTCCCAAAATTTCATCTAAAAATGGAAGCCTCTCTGCACTTCTTGGTAAAAGATTACTGTAGTAAGACCTATTACTAAAAAGTCATTATTTTTATAAAACATATTACAAAGTTCTGTACTGACACTAGAAAGCAATGACTTCAGTAATTAAAACTGTACTAGATCTGTTAAACAAATTAATAGCTGTGCACATATTTTCTTAATACATTTCACTTTCTCATTGATTACCTTCGCATGTGGGGGTTCTTCTGCCAACATGCAGTACCACATAACTTCAATAGAAGTTTACAAGATCACGGCCCAGTGTAATTTACAATAGCTCTATTACCATTAGTACATATTATGAAGATTTCTTTGTATTAAGTAATTACTAAAGTATTAAAGATCAGATCAAAGCATGAGTAACAAGATCAACATGTCCCAGACAATTCCCTATGTGGGGGGCTGATACCTTACTCTCCACTGCCACACTGGTACGTTGGATAGTTCAGCCTACCCAACTGAACCAGCACTAGAAGAAGGAGAACAAATAAAGCGTTCCTATAAACTCAAGTACCAGTCTCTGGGTCATTTTAGAATCACCTCATTGATTTTTTGTTGTTATTAATAATGTTAATGAGACTAACAAAGGGATCTCTCATAACCACCTCTGGCCAGGAAAAATGGCCTTAAAGTAAACGCGTTTAGCTTTAGTTTTGGTTTATATAATTGTGGGCATTAATCAGTCTGTGAATCTGAAGTTTCAGAGCCTTCTAACGATTCATGAGGGGGGTATATTACAGTTGCACATAACAGAATCTAAACTAATTTCATACAAGAGACCATTTGTATACATCTCTTCACACACTTCAGGAAAGTCTTAGTTCCTCCTTGATCTTTCAAGATATGTCTGCATTACAATTACATATCTGCAGCTGGCCCATGACTCCTGATTTGGACTTGTAGGGCTCAGATTAAGTGGCTATATAATTGCAATGCATAAACTTGGTCTCAAACTGCAGCCCGAACTCTGGGATGCTCTCACTCTGCAGGGCCCCATAGACCTGGCTCCAGCTCCAGTCAGACTGTTTACATCAAGTTAAAGAGCCCCTTAGCTTGAGCCCACTGAGCTGAGTCAGCTGGTATAATCCAGATATAGGTTTCTAACTGCAGCATAGCTGTATTATTAGTTATCGTTATAAAATAAAATAGAGAGAATTGTCCCTGGACTTCAGCCTCTGATATTAGGCTATCCAGTAAATTGGAGCTTTACTAATTCTTCTTCTCTGTCTCACCAAATCTTTCTCTGCTCAGCTCCCAGCTCCATACTAAACTTTGGATCCAATCAGAGTTTAACTGAAAAAGGTCTGAAATGCTCATATCTGTGGATTATCTTGGATATAACATATAGACATCAGGTTCTCATGGTCTCAGCAAAACAATAAAATCATCCCTCTGTGGAGTCACTAATACACTGCAATGTAGACTGAACTGGACTAGGGCTCAACTTTCTGAGCTCTGCTATATTATAAATATCACCCCCTCTTTATCTAAAATTATAACCAAACACTGCTCTCTGTCCCTAAACCAGTTCTTTACTGAAGTGAATATTTCTCTATGTATATCACTTGTCAATATTATATGTAAAGTATCTTAATTTGGTATTTGACATTTTAAAATATAAGTACATTTTATCTGCCTCTCTGACCTATGTGCTATTATTGCCAAGCCCTCAAAGATATTAATCTACCAGTTATGTCCCAAATGGATATGAAGTGAGAGGTCATGTTGTGTGGAGCTCTGTCACAATAAAACTGAATGTCAGGACACTTCTTATTTTTAGCAAAATGAATTATTTCTACCAAATAAAAAAAATCAGTGAAGAGAATGTGAACACAGGATAATGGTTTTCTGCTGTTGCTTTTCCCGCTGCTTAAAGGTCACTGCTCCATGCGAAGTTCAGTTACATCTCCATTCTGATTGTGTTATAAAACAGATTTATGGTTTGTTTTAGTTCATCAGCAGTCAGTTCCCTATCAAACTATAGGTTTTTGTTTTGTTCTGTTTTGTTTTAAAGCATACTATTTTAAATGAATACATATTACACAAATATTTACTCAACTATATTTACTGATGTTCAGGGAATATATAGTGCTTCTACTGATTGGAAAAATGTTAATCTATTAAATTACAATTTGATTAAATGGATTCATATAAATACAGTATGTCTGTCCACTTACCTCAACTTTCATAATCACAAGCCCTTTTGACTGGCTAGTTCTCTTTACTGTAGGAATTTATATAGCCAGTAATTCCACAGTAGCAGAGAGACCACTATCTATAAAGTATTAATCACTATATAACTCTAAAATTATCCCAATTTTAGAGATGGAGAACTGAGGCACAGAAAGAAGTCTGTGGCAGAGCAGGAACTTCAGTTCATAACTTCCAGGCCCTAAGTTATGTCTGACCCACCAGACAATCACTTTTCTCTGGTCTGGAACCTAGTTCAGATTCAGTTTAATATAACAACAAATAAAAAAAAAAGTTTTGGATTTCAGACAAATCTTTGCTACTAAAGATCAGTTCAATGAAGTTGACATTTCCTCTTCAAAATGAATAACCCTTAGGTTGAATGAAATCTTTTCATTCATACCATTATTCTGCAACATACGAGACAGATGAGTAAATAAGAAAATAAATCAACTGGAGGGAAAAAATAAAAAGGAAACCTTGTCTGCAGAGTCGTTTGGGAAACATTTAAAAGGCATGAGTTATAAATCATTTAACAGAAAGATAGATTTTCACCTGAGAATAAAGCACTGAGGACGTCGTTCCCGGAAAAGCATGTGGTAAGCTCTTTCAGCACAGGAGAATATATGTGGTGGAAGTGAGGAACAGAGTTTGCCAGAGTCACTTAGGTAAAGCTGCGTGACCTGAAAAAGAACTGAACCATTAACACAGGAGGCAAATTCTATGACATTCAACACTGTTTCATCTCTTCAATATGGGGCTTCTTTTGGGATCCCAAGACATTATAATCAGTCTATTTGGGTACCCTGAACCATTTATAAAAAATTTAGTTTAGCTAAAAATATATGAATATCATCACAAAAGTTCTATTTAAGATATACCATTTTATTTCTTAATTATAATAATTGTGGCCAGTTGTGCAGATCTGACACTTTTAAACTGGATAAATATTAAGTTATATTATTTATACTTCATATGATAATCCTCCTATGTCCTGGTTTTAAAATGTTAAACAAAAAGAAGAACAGCTTTGCCTTTGAAACAATAAGGAAGAGATCAATGAAATCAGGTTACAAGTTAATTTATTTATTATAAGACACAGCAGTTCTCCACTAATACGTTATTTGTAATTTAGAAATACTTCTGAAACATACATAATTAGCAGTATGCTTCATTCTCATTGGTTAAAAATGGCAAAAATCAGTAATCCTACTGTTAGCCTACATTCCTCTGAGACAAACTTGACATTTAAGCTCTGTTAACTAATTAGAATCATAGCCTTCAGCAAAATTAGCTTATAAATAGCTATAGTTTAGCTCATTTAAAAAAATGCTGAGCCTGATTTAAGTAATATTGTTATTCAGTAACTGTATGTCTGTGTTGGATGAGACAACACAGACCTTCTCACTTACAACAGAGAATGAATATTTCCATACACACTCTAGGCATTTTTTGTCACAAATAGAATATTTTCAACAAGTACAAACCATGGACTCAATCCTACAAAAACATAACATACACAAGTAGCCCCATTCAACTGATGTTTTAAATATTTCCAGGAACAGAGTAGTGATTAATCAGACTTTTTATTATTTCTATCCTATCCTGATCTTAAAAAAAAAAAAAAAAAAAAAAAAAAAAAAAGAGGTGGCAAGATTAGTGTAGCATTCCTGCTACAGTTTAAGGGATATTACATATCATTCCAACGATACCTGTGGCAGAAATTCTTACTTCAATAATGTAAATTAACATTGGTACCAAGTGAAATCTGTGTGTTTTGTATCATCTGAGATTATTAAAAAAAAGTTTCCCATAATCTTTCCATAAATGTGTCCTTATGGTCAAAAAGGCTAATAGCATATTAAGCTACATTGAAGGAGTATTGCCAACAGATTGAAGGAAGTGATTATTTTCCTGTATTGTGCACTATTGAGGCCCCATGTGAAATATTGTGTCCATTTTTGGGCTCCCCACTACAGCAAAGATGTGGACAAATTGGAGAGTGCCCAGAAGAGGGCAAAACAAAAAATATTTTGGAGCTGGGGCACATGACTTATGACTAGAGACTGAGGGAATTGGGCTTGTTTAGTCTGCAGAAGAGAAAAATGATGGGAGGGTGGGGGGATTTGATAGCAACCTTTATGTGAAAGGGAGTTCCATGGAGCATGAAGCTAAGCTGTTCTCAGTGCTAACAGATGACAGAACTAGAGCAGTGGTCTCAAGTTGTAGTGGGGAAAGTCTGGGTTTGATGTTAGGAAAAGCTTTTCCATTAGAAGAGTAGTAAAGCATTATAATGGGTTACTGAGGGAGGTGATGGTGGTTCTGTAGTTCACCAGTGACTATAAAATAGCAGACTGTCACCCCTAATGTTTTTGTCTATTTTTTCACTGATGATAGCTGAAAAAATAAGGGAAATAACATAAGTCTCATTGTGCAGGGTGCCAGCTGTGAGAGGCTGCTCCCCAGATCCAGTCTGGTGTGCCGCTGTGACCCGCCAAATCCCACTACTGAACCCCAATTCACCCTGCTTTGCTAAATGACCACTCACTCCTGAGTTGGTCCACCCTAGCCTGTGGAGTGCAATCAGTTCCAAACAGTGGGTGTATGCCCTGTGGCTACTTGAGGGACGGTCCCCAAGCAGGCAGCCCTGGCCCCAGTTACCACACCAGGAGCCACTGTCTATAGAGAATGAGACCCACTCACAATCACCATACACTCAAGTCCATCCATTTAACAAAGAAATGGATCATGCCCCATCTTCTTCACTCACACTCTGAATATTACACAGCTTTAGATAAAACAACTACTAGTTTATTGGTCAGATTATAACTCAAAATTAGAATACGGCTGATCATGGCAGAATCACAGTATAAATGAGTCAGGAGAGACCACATGGAAACAAAAGGTAAAACATGCATACTAACCTAATATCTCTACCTAAACTGACTACACAGTCCAAGTTTATGCTCAAGGTATTCTGCTGTCAGATGTTTGTACAGCCAGTCTCTGCCTGGAACCAGGCAGGGCCCAGATCTTGCTTGGAGTTGTTTCAAGATACTCAGGCAAAAAGTCCTAAATCTCAAGTGTCTCTCTTTGTTTCCGTACCCCCTCACCCCTCTCCCTCTGGGCAGAGGTGACCTCTTTGTCTGGTCTGAAAGACCTCAATTAAAATATCATTGTTGCCTCCTTCGGGTACTTGCTTGCTCACTTATCTGTCTCCCACACCCTGAGCCATGTTACACATCTGTACACATGCGTGAGGCTGCAGAAAATATATCATCATAGTAATCATGAAGAATAGGTTATGAGAATCCATAAAGAAGCCCTGTATGGTGCAACTGGCATCAAAACATACAATCCCAGTGTATAAGTGAACAAAAAAATCATATAGACCATAACTCAGGATGCACAGATGTGCATCCCGTGTCACCTGCATATATAATGATTTATGAATTACACAATCTCTTTTAATTAAGTGAATACCAAGCACACCAAACAGTTATGGGATTTGATGCAATCAATATAAGCTAAGGAGATGCAGGGCATTTCAGTAATTAGTGCCAAACAATCATGTTGTCTTGAAATGCAGTGACAATCAGAATTCACCGCTCAAAATCACCACAGTAATCATAATAAGAAAATATTTTCTCCACATTTTTGGATAAAATATGGCTCCGTATTTCTTGGATATTTTGAGGTCAAAAACATGCAAACTTCAAAAAACCATAATTTGCTACTTAATTATTTTTATTCATTAGTTGTATGGTGATAGTGCCTAATAGCTGCATACCAAGGATCAGAACACAACTGCAGTAGGTGCAGTACAAACACAGAACAAAAAACAAAACAAAACAAAACAAAACAAAACAGTTCTTGCCCCTTAAAGCTCACAGTCTAAGTAGTTATCCACCCAAAACCTAATCAATAGATATTTTTATGAGTTTATCTTTCTTTCTTTAGAATTACATTTATCACCATGGCATTTATGAGTATGGAATGACATTTCTCATCTCCCATTAGTTTAAAATGTTTCTCCTTATTTTTTGTACTGACAATGAGGTTTTTCAAGGATTTATTCTCTCAAACATTTTTTGAAAATATGGTAATTTCATTTACTTCTCCCTTTACTATTGGGACAGTGTTTTCTCCATTAATTTGTTTCTCACTGACATATTTGTAAAGGTTATTTTTCTTTCCATTTATTTCCGGTTAACAGAGTTTGTTTTTTGACTGTCCTCTTCTTTTCCCTGAATGGTAATCATTTTGATTGCCTTGTTCTTCTTCAGTATACAGTACAGGGTGTTAAAGTATTCCATCATCTGCATCAGCTACTTCTGGTTTCATATCTAACTCTTTATTAGGGGAATTGTAGTTCATTGAACCTTTAGTCTGCCAGGATTTTCCAGCTTTCTTCTAAAGTAGTGGATTTTAATACTTGCTGCTACCTGAGCTTACTTAGTAGGTTCATGAGTTAAAGACCATCAAAAGTTATGGAAAGAGAGCCATTAGCTTCAGTGGACTTTTGGAAATGATTCCAACCAACTTTTACTGAAGTCAACTGAACAGCTCTCATCACCGGCAAACAGAGCAATATTGGGCCTTCATTTCTTAATTCCTCAGTATGTGCTTTCTTAATCTCTAACATACTGATGATGGTGCTTTCTGAGAACCTAGCTCCTAACTGCTGAATTGAAGTATATTGTAGTAAATGATTTCCAGCTTCATTCTTATTCCCACATTTTCAGAAAGTGCTTTTTTGCAAGTCTGAAGGGGATCCAGACCTAGTTTATATTACAGAACAATGTGGTTGGGTCGTAGAGTTCACGTACAGATCATTTGAATTATTAAGGCCTTCCCAAGAATTTTGACATCAAGGGACAAAATCACATCCAGTTCATTTTCTCCTCAAAACCAGGGACAAAAGAGCACCAGCAGTGTTATTTTGCCATTCTATACTAAACGAAAAAGAAATACCTGCATGATAAACAACAATCATGTAAAAAAAAAATGTGAATGCATGGTATGCCCACATTTCAAGACTCCTTTTAATTTAGTACCATTGCTTTGATATTGAGATGACAGACACCTTATTTAAAAGGGGATTGGATTTGATAAAATAAGATGAGCCTGCCCTGGCCTAACTGAACCATTACTTTTAGGTATTTTTTTTCTTTTCTGTATACAAATAATTGATTAAAAATGTATTGTTTTGCTTGTTGTCACCTCTAGTATGATTACTGTTTCATACTAATAGCACTCAAGGACAACTAGATATTTAACAAGCAACATAATAAAACAAAATAAATAGTTGATGGTTTCAAGGAGACATTCACAAAGATATGAATAAGACACTGTGTCCTTTAGGCCAAATTAAAGTTATTGTTACTAAAAATCAAACTTCATGTGAGATGTTCCTACTATGAAATGGGTAGAAATAGTTTTTAATTAATCTATTTTTAATGCTTTGGGATCCCAAATATGCTGTACAGATGAAGCTTCACTGAAACAGATCTACATCATAGTGTTTTTTAGAAGAAAATGCTTACCATAGTGGAATATATTGGAAGTTCTTTAAATGGATTAACCAACAACAGTATATCTCCAACATAGGTCTGGAAAAAAGTTATAAATGGTTTAGTAAGTGATAAATTAGATCTTTCAAGAGGTTTATGATTTTTCTCCAGGAAAGGCTTTTGGCGAAAGCATCTGAAACGCAGAAATCAACAAACAACATACAAGTTCACAGTTCCACAGTTCAGAACCTTTTAAATTACTTACTCTACAATTAGGATCCAAATTTGCAATTCAGATTGCATTGTTATAAAAGTGTAATTAATGCCAAATGCTTCAGAAAGTAATATGATTAAGAAAAGAACTTCATTACACATTTTACTATAAGATTATTTGTTAAATGAATCTGTAATTCATCATTTATTAAACTCAGCAAAAATGACTCACGTTCCCACCACAAAACCCAGTTCCTATATTACTTGACTGTGGGATAGACCCTGCAAGTAATGCTAACAGATCTAGATTAAACTGAATGGATATTTTAAAAATCATATATCTATATCTCTCTCTATATATATATATTATAGGTGACTGGATAGTGTAGTGGTTAAGTGCACTGTAGTGGTTAAGAGAGATACCCTTTGATACGGGAAACTGGAGTTCAAATCCCGGTAGGTACCTGTCTACCTTCCCAGTAGGGGTCCTTGGGCAAAAAGACCCCCTAATGCCTCACTTGCCTACCTCCAATATGAGAGTGACACGAACTAGGAGAGTCATGCCGGCTTGGACGTCAACCGGATTAAAAAGGTCTGCGCCAGACGTTGGGGAACCAGGACAATCTGAAGATAAGTGGGCTACTGGAGCAAACCATGCATGGACGAGACAAGAGAACCTGGAATTGATGGAATGCTACTACAACAGTAGACCTAATGAGAAGGGATATATGAAATGTATGACGGAACTATGGATGGACAAAAGACCTACATCCACACTAACTGAGAAACAGCTAGTTACCCAACGCTTCAACCTAGTAAAGAGGCAGCTGCTCTCACAATTGGAGATAAACCAACTCCACATTACATCCCAGACTCAAGAAGACGACCCAGCAGTACAACTAGATATGCAGCCAACACCTGAAGCTGGAACTTCCCTGCCACCCACTCCATTACAGAGTACAGCAGCTGATATGAGGCATAAGATCATGGATAAACTAGCTACAGTCAACCCTCGAGACTGATTACCAAGGCTCGTGGGAGAAGTACCATCAGATAGTATGCTAGAAGATGCCAATAGAGCCCTAATGACAATTCCTACTACCACCATATCTCAAACCAATGAACTGGTATACGCTACAGCCTCTGTAATCCGGGAGATGCTTGGCTACACAATCAAAAAAAAATAACAGCAGTACATACTCCCCCTGGAAAATGAGGTTGGAGGATAAGATCAAGGCAACCCGGAGACAAGTTAGCCAGCTGGTGGAACTACAGAAGGGTGTAGAGATTAAGGATAAGACTCGGCTACTGAAAAAATACAAGGGCCTGACTCCATCTGAAGCCCTAGAGACTGCTAAGCAAAGGCTCACAGCACTGGCCACCAGGCTAAGGAGATACACTAGAGAAGCAGAGGCCAAAAAGATAAATGCCCTGTTCTCCAAAGAACCATCCAAGGTGTACTCCCAACTGTAGTGCAACACCACAATAACAGCAGAGCCACCAACAGCAGAAACTGAACAGTACTGGAAGACCATCTGGGAGAAAGAGAAGACTCATAACACCAGTGCAAAGTGGCTTCAGGACCTGAGAACGACCACAGCAATCTCCCAGAACAGGAACCAGTCACCATCACAGTAGCAGACATCCAACAGCGGGTCAAGAACATGAAGAGCTGGACAGCACCTGGCCCGGACATGATCCACACCTACTGGCTAAAGAAACTAACAGCAGAGGAATTTTTTTTTTTTTTTTTATATCTCACACACACACACACACACACACACACACAATTCCTCTCTCACCCCTATGGGTGGTATGTGTCTTCCTCAACCTCGGGTCCTCTACCAGAGGCCTGGAAATTTGAGAGTTCTGCGCAGTATCTTAGCTGTTCCTAGCACTGCACTCTTCTGGACAGAGAGCTCTGATGTTGTTCCTGGGATCTGTTGGAGCCACTCTCCCAGCTTAGGAGTCACAGCCCCGAGTGCTCCTACCACCACTGGGACCACTTTGGCCTTTACTTTCCACATCCGCTCTAGTTCCTCTTTCAGGCCCTGGTACTTCTCCAGATTCTCATACTCCTTCTTCCTGATGTTGCTGTCACTTGGCACTGCCACATCTATCACCACCGCTGTCTTCTGGTCCTTGTCTATTACCACGATGTCTGGTTGATTGGCCAGTACCTGCCTGTCCGTCTGGATCTGGAAGTCCCACAGAATCTTAGCCCTGTTATTCTCCACGACCTTCTGTGGGATCTCCCATCTGGTCTTGGGAGGGTCTAGCCCATACACTGTGCAGATGTTCCTGTACACAATGCCAGTTACTTGGTTGTGCCATTCAGTGTATGCTGTTCCTGCCTGCATCTTACATCCTGCCACTATGTGTTGGACTGTCTCTGAGGCCTCTCTGCACAGTCTGCACCTTGGGTCCTGTCTAGTGTGGTAGACCCCTGCTTCAATGGATCTGGTGCTCAGTGCCTGTTCTTGTGCTGCTATGATCAGTGCCTCAGTGCTGTCTTTTAGTCCAGCCCTTTCCAGCCACTGGTAGGATTTCCCAATGTCAGCCACCTCAGCTTTCTGTCGAGGGTACCTCCCATGCAGGGTCTTGTCTTGCCATGGCACTTCTTCTTCTGCTTGATCTTCCTCCCGTGTCTGCTGCTGCCTGTGGCATTCTCTCAGCAGCTCATCTTTGGGTGCCATCTTACTGATGTACTCCTGGATGCTCTGGGTTTCATCCAGGACAGTGGCTTTGACACTCACCAAACCCCGCCCGCCTTTTTTCGGCTGGTGTACAGTCTCTGGGTGTTGGACTTGGGGAGGAAACCTCAGTACATTGTGAGGAGCTTCCAGGTCTTCACATCGGCAGCCTCCATGTCCTCCTTTGGCCAGCTCACTATACCGGCAGGGTATCTGATGACTGACAGGGCGTACCTGTTGATGGCGTGGATCTTGTTCTTCCCATTGAGCTGGCTCTTCAGGACCTGTCTTATCCTCTGGTGGTACTTGGATGTTGCTGTCTTCCTTGCCTCCTCATCGTGGTTCCCATGTGACTGTGGGATGCCAAGGTACTTGTAGCTGGTCTGTATGTCTGCTATGTGGCCTACTGGTAGTTCCACCTTATCAGTCTTGAAGACCTTCCCTCTCTTTACTACCATCCGGCCACACTTCTCCAATCTGAATGACATCCCATTATCCTCACTGTAGATCCGCGTCAGGTGGATTAGCGAGTCAATGTCTCGTTCATTCTTAGCATACAGCTTGATGTCATCCATGTAGAGGAGGTGGCTAATGGTAGTTCCACTCTTGAACTTGTATCCGTATCCAGTCCTTGTGATTATCTGGCTGAGGTGGTTCAAGCCAATGCAGAACAGCAGCGGGGACAGCACATCACCTTGGTATATGCCGCACTTGATGGCCACTTGTGCAAGCTGTTTTGAGTTGACTTCCAGCATTGTCTTCCACACTCCCATTGAGTTCTTGAGGAAGGTCCTTAGTGTCCTGTTGACTTTGTATAGCGCCAGACATTCACAGATCCATGTGTGCGGCATTGAGTCGTAGGCTTTCCTGTAGTCAATCCAGGCTGTGCTCAGATTGGTCTGTCTAGACTTTGAGTCTTGGGCGACTGCTCTATCTATGAGCAGCTGGTGTTTTGAGCCTCTGGTGCTGTTCCCAATGCCCTTCTGAGCTGTGCTCATGTACTGGCCCATGTGGTCCTGTAGCCTGGCAGCTATGATGCCTGATAGGACTTTCCATGTTGTGGGGAGGCAGGTTATTGGCTGGTAGTTGGATGGTGCTGTTCCCTTGTGGGGGTCTTTCATGATCAGTACTGTCCTTCCTTGTGTTAGCCAGTCTGGGTGGGAGCCTGCTGCTAGCAGCTGGTTCATCTGTGCTGCTAGGCGTTCATGCACTGCTGTTAGTTTCTTTAGCCAGTAGGTGTGGATCATGTCCGGGCCAGGTGCTGTCCAGCTCTTCATGTTCTTGACCCGCTGTTGGATGTCTGCTACTGTGATGGTGACTGGTTCCTGTTCTGGGAGGTTGCTGTGGTCATTCTCAGGTCCTGCAGCCACTTTGCACTGGTGTTATGAGTCTTCTCTTTCTCCCAGATGGTCTTCCAATACTGTTCAGTTTTTGCTGTTGGTGGCTCTGCTGTTATTGTGGTGTTGCACTACAGTTGGGAGTACACCTTGGATGGTTCTTTGGAGAACAGGGCATTTATCTTTTTGGCCTCTGCTTCTCTAGTGTATCTCCTTAGCCTGGTGGCCAGTGCTGTGAGCCTTTGCTTAGCAGTCTCTAGGGCTTCAGATGGAGTCAGGCCCTTGTATTTTTTCAGTAGCCGAGTCTTATCCTTAATTTCTATACCTTTCTGTAGTTCCACCGGCTGACTAACTTCTCTCCGAGTTGCCTTGATCTTATCCTCCAACCTCATTTTCCGGGGGGGGAGGGGTATGTACTGCTGTTCTTCTTGATCGTATAGCCAAGCATCTCCAGGATTACAGAGGCCGTAGCATATACCAGTTCATTGGTTTGAGTTATGATGGTAGTAGGAATTGTCATTAGGGCTCTATTGGCATCTTCTAGCATAGTATCTGATGGTACTTCTCCAAGAAGCCTTGATAATCGGATTCGATGGTTGACTGTAGCTAGTTTATCCATGATCTTATGCCTCATATCAGCTGCTGTGCTCTGTAATGGAGGGGGTGGCAGGGAAGTTTCAGCTTCAGGTGTTGGCTGCACATCTAGTTGTACTGCTGGGTTGTCTTCTTGAGTCTGGGATGTAATGTGGAGTTGGTCTATCTCAAGTTGTGAGAGCAGCTGCCTCTTTACTAGGTTGAAGCGTTGGGTAACTAGCTGTTTCTCAGTTAGTGTGGATGTAGGTCTTTTGTCCATCCATAGTTCCGTCATACATTTCATATATCCCCTCTCATTAGGTCTACTGTTGTAGTAGCATTCCATCAATTCCAGGTTCTCTTGTCTTGTCCATGCATGGTTTGTTACAGTAGCCCACTTATCGTCAGATTGTCCTGGTTCCCCAACATCTGGCGCGGACCTTGTTAATCTGGGCGATGTCCAAGCCGGCATGACTCTCCTAGTTCATATCACTCTCATATTCGAATCCACTGTGCTGCATTCTGATTCTCACTGGTTTTTGCCTCACTTCTTACTCAGCTCTCAATGGACTTAAGTCAGAGTATCCACCCATTTCCTGGCTCCTAGTACAGAAAGCATATCTTGGTCATCTAAATACTCGACTGAAGTATTGGCTTTTTGAGGTCACAGGCAGCCAATGCAAAGCTACTCTAGCAGGTATCAATGAGCAGACCAATGACGGGATGGCCTCAGGAACCAGGAAATGTAAAAGTGAGTTTAAACCACCTTTTTCACCCACCTCCACCACAGGTTTTCAGTCAGCAAAGATCACCCAGAATATAGAATCTAGACCATTGATTTCCTACAGTGGTATTTATTTTCTAATCTGTTCACATTGGGAGAGTCGGACAGTAGTTGCCACTAAGAATAATAACAAAAGAACCTAAGAGCAAGCCGACTGAAACATATATCGTACCTGACTATTAGCTGAACACTATATGTAACCCATATGCGTAAACCAGGCTCTCTTTAAGATCTGGTCAGGCTGGGTTACGTTGCTGGGCAGATTTTTTAGCCCAGAAACCAGAACTTGCTGGCAAGAGGGTGTGGTAGCACACTGAGCATGCTCCACAAGTTTTGTTTTTGTGCTGGAGTCAGATGCCTGAGATAAGCCTGAAAGGCGCAGTGCAGAAAAGAGCAATCAGAGAGAGCTGCAGAGTCCATGTGCTCAGGGACTGAATGAAAGGAGCTGAGCCAGAGTGGACCGCAGGATGTTTTCTCTGTGCTTTGGACTGTTTTGTAGGGGAGTTTTCAGCCGTAGAACTGAGAGCTGGATGGCCAGTGACCTGAATGTGTGGTGCTGGTTACACAGGAGGAAGAAAGGACTGCATGGCCTTTGCTTGAAGATTCCTGCAGCTAGAGAGGATGATGATTGCTTTTGTTCTGCATTCAAGCCTCAAGGACTTAGAGACTGCAATTGAGATAAGAGTGACTCCACCTGAACTTTGGGACTCTTGGGTTTCTTGCTGTTTTGTTTAAATGCATTTTGGTTCTTAGGATAAGGTTTGTTAAGTTAGTTAATAAAATTCATTGTTATGTTTATGCTGAGTAGTAGCTTAATGTGCGATGGGAACTCTGAGCAGTCTTTGCTGTGAGTCCTATACAGACTGGATCCTGGCTCTCCAGCTGCTTTCTGCAGGGGTTTCTCTGTTAGGCACTGGATGGGGCAAGTAAATGAATTCTAGCCCACCCTTGCAGGTTACATATGCACTTGTGCCATGGGGACAGAAAGGGTTAAGAACAAGCAGCCTGACATAACCCAAAATCAACCTTGAACAACATGTAAAAAATGTACTGAAATGGTCATTAGGGACATTCTTTGTAGGTAAGTTCCACAGCAGTAGCCATGCTAGTCTATTTCAGCAAAACAAGGAGTTCTGTAGTACTTTTAAAAACCAACAAATTTATTTATCGCATGAGCTTTCATGAGAGAGATCCCACTTCAGCAGATGCTTGAAAATGGAAAACTTAACAGTCTGAAAAGGAAAACAAAAAAAGGCAGTGAAGTGTACACCACGAGATTAAGTCAAAGTACTTGAGAAAATCAAACAAGTTGTTTTGATTCAGAAAGTGTGGAACAAGATACCAGAAAGTGATCAATCAATCAATCAAATCATAGGGCTGGAAGTGGGGAGGTTGCGAGGGGTGAAAAAATCACTGTTTATAATGAGAAAGCTGGGCCATATCTCTATTCATACACAAGTTAATGGTGTCAAATTTTTATATGAATTATAACTGAATAATTTCTTTGAAGTTTTAGTTTAAACTTGAACAGGTTAAATACTATATCAGACATGTCTTTCACAGAGTGAGCAGAGAGACTGAAGTGTTTCTCTACTGATTTTTAATGTTATTTCTGATGTCAGATTTGTGTCCATTTTTTTTGTGTGCAGAGATAGTCCAGTTTGTCTGATGTACAAGGCGGAAGAGCATTGTTGGCACATGCTGGCATGTATCGCACTGGTGGGTGAGCAGATGAAAGAGACCTTGATGGAGTATCTGATTTTTCCTTCCCATACTGTAAGTTTTCCATTTTTAAGCATCTGATGAAGAGGGATTTCTCACACAAAAGCTCCTGTGATAAATAAATTTGTTAGTTTTTAAAAGTGCCACAGGACTCCTTCTCCCCCCCCCCCATAGATAGTTAGCCAAATCATGTTAAGTAAACCGACGTGTTTGAAATGCAAATATTGTTACAAATTATTTGGTATTGTTTGCCTACATCTTGTCAGAGGATAACAATGTAGATAAGCTGTTTTCCCCTCTTTTACTAGTGTTCTGTTTATTGGGAGGTCAAAATAGAATATTAATATTTAGATGAACTTTCCATATAATATCATTGTCTATATTGCTCTTTGAGGTTTAAGTAAACTGTTTATTAACTATTTAATGAATAATTACTAATGTGGCATAGGAAGCAGATGTTACTTCTAAGCTATAATGCACCCAGGGATTACTTCCTATTATGTCTGCTGTTAAGTGGCTGACATAAGCTTGACAAGACTATAAAACAAGTTTCAGACCCAATCCTGTTTGTTTTTGGATTTCTTAAGCTTTGACAGGGAAGGTTTGAGTCACAAGTCTGTTTGTTCGGGTCCGCCCTGCTATTTCTCATGGAAAAAAATAATACAGATTCTATATACAGACTATCTGTTGGACTACAGAGAGTCACAAAGAAGGAACTATGATGTAATTGGAACAACAGAGATGTGGAATAGCTTGCATGACTGAAGCAATACCATGGATGGGTATAAATTGCTCAGAAAAAGGGAGGCAGGGAAGAAGAGTGGACGAGGCTTTCTGTGGACAATTAGCAGAAGTTTCCAGATCACGGTCCCTGGTTCTAATGAGAGACTTCAACTACCCGGACATCTGCTGGGAGGGCAATACAGCAGAGCACAGAGAATCTAGGAAGTTTTTGGAGAATGCTGAGGACAACTGCCTGGTACAAATAGTGGAGGAACTAACTAGGGGCCTTGCACCTCATGACGTGCTGCTCACAGAGAAGAACTGATTGGGAAAGTAGAAGTTAATGGCAACCTGGGCAGCAGTGACCATGAGATGGTAGAGTTCAGGATCCTGATTAAAGGAAGAAAGGAAAGAAGCAGAATAAAGATGATGGTTTTCAGAAAAGCAGATTTTGGCTCCCTCAGGGAACTGATGGGCAGGATCCCTTGGGAAGCTAATCTGAATGTCCAAGAGAGCTGGCTGTATTTTAAAGACATCCTACTAAGGGCACAGGAAGATACCATTCCAAAGTGCAGAAAGAAGAGCAAATATGGGCAGTGCCTAGCGTGGCTTATCAGAGAACTGTATGGTGAGCCAAAACACAAAAGGGAAGCTTACAAGAGGTGGAAGCTTGGACAGATGACTGGGGAGGCATATAAAGATATTGCTCAGGCCTGCAGGGATAAAAGGGCATTTGACAAAAGGGCAATTGGAGTTGCAGCTACCAAGGGAGGTGAAGGATAACAGTAAGGGGTTCTTCAAGTATATCGGTAATAAGAAGAAGATCAGGGATGGTGTAGGTCCTTTACTGAATTAGACAGGTATTCTCATGGTGGATGATGTGGAAAAGGCTGAAGTACTCAATGCTTTTTTAACCTCAGTCTTCACAGGCAGGGTCAGCTCCCAGGCTACTACACTGGGTAACACAGAATGGACAGAAGGAAAGTGGCCCTCGGTGATGATAGTTCAGGTTAGAGACTACTTAGAAAAGATGGATGTACACAAGTCGATGGGGCTGGATGAACTGCATCCTAGGGTGCTGAGGGAGTTGGCCAATGTGACTGCAGAGCGTGCCAGCCATTATGTTTGAAAACTCCTGGCAAATGGGGGAGGTCCCGGATGACTGGAAAAAGGCAAATATAGTGACTGTCTTCAAGAAAGGGAAAGAAGACGACCCAGGGAACTACAGACCAATCAGCCTCACCTCAATCCCTGGAAAAATCATGGAGCAGGTCTTCAAAGAATCCATTCTGAAACACTTGGAGGAAAACAGAGTGATCAGAAACAGTCAGCATGGAATCACCAAGGGCAGATTGTGCTTAAACAACCTGATTGCCTTCTATGATGAAATGATGGGATATTTGGATGTGGGAATAGCTGTCAATATGACATACCTCAACTTTAGCAAAGCTTTGGATACGGCTTCCCTTAGAATTCTTGTCATGAAGTTAAGGAAGTATGGTTTGAATGAATGGACTGTAAGGTGGATAGGAAACTGGCTAGATCAATGGTCTCAGTGGGTAGTGATCAATGGCTCAATTTCTAGTTGGCAACCAATAACTAGTGGAGTTCCCCAGGGGTCGGTCCTGGGGCTAGTTCTGTTCAACATCTTCATTAATGATCTGCATAATTGGATAGATTGCACACTCAGTAAATTTGTGGATGACACCAAGCTGGGGGTGAATGGTAAACACGCTGGAGAGCAGGGACAGGATTCAGGGAGACCTAGACAAATTGGAGCATTGGGCCAAATGAAATTTCATGAAGTTCAACAAGGAAAATTGTAAAGTCCTGCACTTAGGATGGAAAAATCCTATGTACTGCTACAGGCTGGGGACTGATTAGCTAAGTAGTAGCACTATAGCAAAGGATCTAGGGGTCATGGTGGATGGGAAGCTGAATATGAGTCAATGTACTCCTGTTGCCAAAAAGGCCAATGGCATATTGGGCTGCATCAGTAGGAGTGTTGCCAGCAAATCAAGGGATGTGATTATTCCCTTCTACTGGGCGTTGGTGAGGCCACATCTGGAATACTCTGTCCAGTTTTGGGCTCCATACTACAGAAAGCATGTTGACAAACTAGAAAGAGTCCAGCAGAGGGCAATGAAAATGATTAGGGGGTTGGGGCACATAACTTATGAGGAGCAACTGAAGGAACTAGGCTAATTTAGTCTGCAGAAGAGAAGATTTGATAACTACCTTCAGCTACTTGAAGGAGAACTTCAAAGAAGAGGGTGATAGCATATTCTCAGATGTGACAGAGGACAGAACAATGGACAATGGTTTCAATCTGCAGATGAGGCAGTCTAGGTTGAGCATCAGGAAAAGCTCTCTCATTTGGAGGGTGGTGAAGCATTGGAATCGGTCACATAGTGTGGTACAATCTTCATCTCTGGAAATATTTAAGGACCAGTTACACAAACCCCTGCCTGGGATTATTTAGTGAAAGTAGTCCTGCTTCTAGCAGGGGGTTGGACTTGATGACCTCATCAGATACTTTCTAACTCTATGATTCTATAACTCAAAACCTGATCTAAAGGAATCTTGCAACACACTTTATCATCTCTACTCTGAAAATGATCTCGGGACTTTAGTTTCGTCTTTATGTATATGCACTTTAAATCAATAGTCTCACTTATTAATTTAGTTAATAAGCATGGATTTTATGCGTGTATTTCGGTAAGATTTTCAGTATTAATTTACCTGAAGGATAATGCGTCTGTTCCTTTGGGATTTTTACATTTTTACATATTATGTACAAAGATTGTCAGTGATCTCTACAACATTTGACTTGGGTATCTAGATAGAAGCCAAAGGGCTGGAGGGCTTTAAGAGAACTGTAGTTTTGGTTTTTGGATAACCAATTAGATGGTAAGATGATGTTTGTTGCTTACTTATGGATGAATGATCACAAGTAGAGGAGGTTTGCCTGCCCCATTCTTTGAAATTTTGCCCTAAATAAGCAATCTCAGTATGGTTCCCGTAGAAGTCAAAATCACATCACTATAGAAAAAGAAAGAGAAAAGAAAAAGAAAAAGAACTTTTTTGTTGGGAAGCATTTCCCATTTGCTTTATAAAATTCTAATACCAGGAGGTGCTCTGTGACACTGATAATGACTGAAAGGAGAGCAGTAATCATTGAGGAAAATTAGTTTTGTAATTTTTTTCCACACAACAAAAGTAATATGAACTCCTGTAGTTAGCTTTACATTGCTTTAGAACAACAACAGTCTTTCAACATATTCTAAATTAAATAATTCACTTATTATTGTACTTTTGAAAGATTCTTTTCACAGACACAGGTTTGCTTAAAGAAAAATGCATTACCAAAACAAACTCACAAAACAAAACAAAGTAAACAAAAAACACTAATGTGCTTTGTGTTGTCTGTTGTGTTGTCTGTTGGTAGAAAAAACACATCATCTTCTGTGTCTTGTACAACACTATGGACAATCTGCATTTAGTTTTAGGTCAGAAAGGTTTACTTTTGTGTAAAAAGTTTATACATAATAATTTATTTTTCTTAAAACATTTATCTTTCAGAACACAGTTCTAGAGTTGCTTTTTATTTAGATGCCCAAGGAACACAAAAACATTATTTAGGTCAAATCCTTGGACCCATTCCCTGTAAGAAGAATTTTATGTTTGTGCCTTAATGTCCCCTGAAGTTCATGTTCCGTTCTGTAATGTAACAAGAGAATGTATGCGTTTGTAAGGTACCCATTAGTTACAGAATATGATAGTGTGCTGTAATGTAGGAACTACGCGTATATGTAAAAGTGGCTGCTAATTACAGTTGTTAATGTTTGCTGTTAACGTTTGGGGCTGCTCCTCCCCAGCACTAGGTTGGAAGGAGGTGGGAAGGGTCACTCACTTCAAGTGCAAGTTGAGTGGCAGGAGCTGCTGGTGGATTGTTACAGTGAGATCTGCCTGGAGACTGCATGCTATTCATGGCAGTTAGAGGGCCAGGCGCAGCAGCTTGTGAGCTGTGCACAGCTTCCAGAAGGTGCCATATTAATCTCTAGGGTAGTTTCTAGAGAGTCCGGGGCTTAGAGTACACTGATTTGTTGCTTGTTGTTTGAACTGATTCTGTATTTAAGGACAGTGCAGCCATTAGACTGGGTTCCTTCCTGAGAGTACAGTGTGGGAACAGAATATCTTGGACATCTGCAGGGATTCCAGGAGATCCAGCAGGGTCTGTGGGAGTTCCTTCAGCAGGAATAGACTCAGAGCACAGCTTGCTTGCGAGGTACCCCAAGGGCCAGGATACTTTGGAGGATTCGGAGTCACTGGGACTCATTGGGAATCGCATTGTGGGATGACTGGAGGATCCAAGGGAGCTTGGCCAGCATTTGGACAGGAGCTGTTGGACTGTGCCACTAAATCCAGCAGTGGCTCGGACTCATGCTGGGCCTGGGAACTCTGAAAGAAGATCATCACAGGACTGGATAGGATTAAGCCTCAGGACCCATTGGACTAAACCAAGTCTGGGTTGCCTTGTAGGCCAAAGAGGATTGGGCATTGAAAGGGAGCTTGGTGAGGGTCTAGAGAGAGGGCCCCTGGCCACAGTCCAGTTGGTAGCCAATTTGGCCTAAGCCTACAGATCTGAAAAGGACCTTCTCTGGATTTGGGACTGTAAGACCTCAAAGATCACCACCTCAGATCTTGGAGTAGAGAGCCTGTGTTTTAGTGCCCACTCAGATCTGTCAGAGTTGCGGTCTCTGGGACTTCGCTGTGAGGTGAAGGGATTGTACAATACAGGACCTGGCCACCAGCGGCCCAGAAGAAGACGTCCCACGCTTGGATTGGGATCCGAACGAGAGACCACATGGGATTAACATTGGAACCATCGCCATCAAGTGAAGACTGATTGTGAGGCCCTGATTGGAGACGGATTGGTCGTGTGGCTCATAGAGCCCTGAGTTTTGGTGTTGTGTGGAGTGGAGTTTCCTGCTCCTGGGTGAGGCTTTGCCTCTGAGGGCACTTACCTGCCAGGGCTGGTGTAGGTTGGTTCAAGTGGGGGTCTAGCCTGAGGGTTCCTGTATCCATGTTAATTTACTGCTGATCTTCTCTTTCACAACCTATGTTGTTAAGTACTGTTCTAAGTTTGGCAATTTACCTGTAGGCTGGTGTAGCGATCTTGTTCCTTTGCTCTTCCTTTTCCCTGCACACCCCATCCTTCCCCACCAATAAAGCTTGTTGTTGTTTGGCCTCACAAGTGGTGTCTGGTGTCTTCACTTTGGACCATGGTGCACAGGGTGGTTAGATATCTGGAGTTCAGGGGACCTACCGGGGAGGAGTAACCTCCTGGAGAGGTCAGAAACTCCTTGCTAACATCCCAAGGAATCACTGTACGTTATCTTTGTGGAAAACTGTCCATTAAAGACAGTGTAGGCAGTGGCTTAATTGACCACTGCAGGATTCCCCCAGCATAGCAGGGTGATCCTCTGACACTGTAGAAATGCTATTGAGTCCTGTGCCATCCCATTACTAGCTGCCAACTCTAAGAGGATGAAACCTGGGTTCTCTAACCATCAGCAGATTCTCTCATGCCAAAGAGGCCAGTCTGGATTGTTGGCACCCTGTGCAAACTCTGAAGGCTAGTCTAATGTATGCCAAAGAACAGGTCTGTTCCAGGATCTGGAGAGCACATGAAGGGCTAAGGACATCTTTTCATCCATCCTCCCTTCCCTCATCCAATCTTTACAAGTATCCATGACTCAAGCCCAGTGATCTGAAGCCTTCATTGTATTAGTTTTGTGAATTGTCAATTCTTTTAAAAAAAATGTTTGAAGACTTTTATGATTAGCTCATTCTAAAATCTGTTTACATAAATATTTTAAACTTATCAAGACAGCCATATTTCTCATAACACAAAAGTATCAGTTATTCGTTTTCAGATATCCCTTATAAAGCAGTGATATTCACTCAATGTTGAGCATGGCAGTGTATAAGGTATCTTTGAAATAAAAAACTAGGCAGCACTGATCCAAGCGCTGAGAATATGCCAATTTAGGTGTCTCTTGAGATGGTACTTCTATATTGCAACAATAAAATAAAATCTACCTTTCTGCCCATATGCCCGACCCCATTCCATCAAACATTTTTAGGCAAGGGAGGTACAATAAAACCATCCACCCTGGTTAGATTCCTTGTTGGATAGGGTAGATATTGCTTATGCCTCTCTGCAACAGCTTCAGTGAGCACGTCAGTGTGTGCTGTAATGAGGAGGACCTTGGATTGGAAATGGCCTCTAAGGTCTCCTCCCTTTTGAGATGTTGGAGTGAAAGGAAATAATGGGTGAAGGATTTTTCAGTTTTGATGATGACACCTACTCATTGCACAAAGGGCTGCTGTTAACTTGAACAGCACTGATAACAGCCACGAGATCACCATTTATGCTCTTGAACAAAACAAAACAAACAGATTTAATTATAGGAGAAGAGTAAATAAGAGAGAGGAGCCTTAGAAACTCAGGGGTAGTCTTTAGAAGGAGAAGTCAGAACTATTTTAAGTGAGAACATTTGGCCCTAATTTTCATAGAGGCTGAGCATCTGTAGTTCCCATTGGCTTAAGTGAGAGTTGTGCATGATAAGCACCTCTGAAAATGAGATATAAAGAAGGATACATACAAAACAAAACGCAGGAACATAAACAGAATCTTAGTATCTGAACAGAACTGTTTTCCCAAGCAATTCTAATAGCTATGAAAGTAGCTTCTGTATTTAATTTCAGATGCATTTACAGTAGCTTGTTTGTGACATTCTGAATCTCTGTATTTCTCTAGTCCAACAAAACTCAGTCAATTCATTACATCAAAGCAAATTCATGTATTTCATATTAACATGCAAATTACCTAATCAGTTGTTTAATAAGCTAGAAAAGGTTAAGTAGTTATGAACAGGGATACCAGAAATGTGCATATGCAGATTTTACTTTTGAAATAGTCTATGCCTGATTTGATTCTCTCTCTGTTTAACCTGGTAAGAACAGAAAAAATCTGATGCATATAAATCATCTTGTAATTATTTTACTGTCTAAATCATTAACATAACAATGCCAAGAAAATTATTCATGTTATATGAAAAAGTAATGGGGAATCAAATGCCATGTGCTGATTTCAAAGTTTGTTATCCAAATTTCTATTCCATTCTGGTTATTGTTAGCAAAAGACTATTTGAAAATTTTTACATAAGATAAAGACATAAATCTTTTGACAATTTAAGAGGAAAGAGGCTATGTGCCCCACCCCATTTTACTAATACATATCTTCTGGTAAATATAGCTAGTGCTTCCCCACTTCCACCCATTTCAGACTTTCCCAATTAAATTTGAGTAGTTGTAGACTTAACACACATACTCCTTAATTCATATAAATATTAGACAGCAATATTTGCCAGTCTAGTGTCTAGTATTTCTGCTTAGCTGGAGTCACTAATACAGTAGTTCAATTCTATTTTCTTTAATTGCTCATCACTGAAAGTTGAATGAATGTAACTAAATAAAAATGCTGCAGTAAACAATTTCAAAGCCACTCACATATATCTGATTGTTGTTGAAACGTTTCTGAATCTCATAGAGCAGGCTGCTGTCTGTTAGCTCACTCAGAGTAGCCAGGTCATCATTTGGTGCTGGAGGCATTAACTTCATCTGGAGAATACAAATAACACATTAAAAAAACCTGACTTCATAGCCACTCACCCTGCACTGTGATGCCCTAGTTTAAACTACAGTCTCCAAATGGGACAATTGATATAAATGTGTTTTGTGCATTAGAAAGCCAGAAAGTTACCTATACTTTCAAAATAACTCCTAAACCTTTATTTTAAGCAATAAAAGTAAATTAGAAAGGTTATCAGTTTTAAGACATCATCTGTATCAGTTTAATGGGCCCAAATTATATGGAAATGTACTTCTAAGGCTAATTGGTTTGCAATCCCTAAACTTGTCAAGACCTCCAGTTCAAATGGAACACTCCTGTTCTCTTCACTAGCCATTTATGATGAGGACGATCAAGATCTGAAAAGTAAATGCACTTGGAAATAACATTTTGGTGCCACCAAATAAAGCTCTCATATTACTGCAGCTTCATCCTTCTCAGTGTATGGAAGTTAATATGCTATTGGAATTCAGCCACACAGAACATAAGGGAGGAAAGTCAATGAATGCAGAATTGTCACTGGGAATGGAAGGTGCTTAGCACATAATATATGCATTATAACATTTTATTCTTATTTATACCACAGTAGCACTCAAGACGAGCTTGGTATTTTCCAAACACAGAAGGAGAAGCAGTAAAGGGCCTAAAGGATGTACCATTTAAATACTGAAGAAACAAAATCTGTTACCAAGAATAAAATTGCTTATATGTGATAAAAGTACAATAAAGTCAGTAATAAGAGAACTGCTAAAAATAAGACAAAGACTGATATTTTGTGCAATGAGTTCTACTTAGCTCAGAGTGCAAGCTGAATGATTGCTAATATCAGTTTATAAGTTCAGAATTTCTACATTCCACTTACAAACAGATAATAGACACCCAGAAGATGTGCATTTGAAGCTAACAACTGGCAATTCCACATTTTAGCAAAAAATAAAAATAAAATGGCATTCACAACATCATTTCATCAGTAATTGACCAGAGGGACCAGTGTAGAAACACTGATGGTCCAATCTTTGCACATTTTATCCATGGACCATGTTTGCAAATTGGAGATTCTATACAGATACATATTTTGTATCTGTGCAGGACTTTACCAATATTGTACTACTGAAGACTTTCATTGAGAGTTTTGCCAGTTACTTCATGAATTGCTGTGTCTAGCCCTGGGAGTTCAGAGTTTGGGTTTCATTTGATAAATTCATTATTGATTCATTATATAATCATGGGTAAAATAACTAACTGTTATATGCCTCAGTCTTGTCATCTGTGAAATGAGACTAATATTATTTACATTTGTAAAATGCTTTGAGATCATTGACTGAAGGGTACTGTGTTATACAGATGCACCCCCCCCCCACGCACACATTATATGCATCTTTCCACAGATGTGAAGCTTTGGAAATAACAAAACATTTTTTTCAATGAATAAATAAAAAAAAGGAAGACTTTATAATATACGTAAGATACCCAAGGCAAACACAAAAAGAACAATTGATGGCACTCAGTCTTTATCTTAATGTCAACCAATAAAACCCACACTAGCTGTTGTGGAATTAAACAGGACCACCAAATTGTGCTGGATGTTACTATTTAAACAGTTAATCTATTTTAGTAAAAACAAAAAAATTGTTCATATAATACAACTGCATTTAAAAAAAATATGCAGCCCTTATCTAGCAACACAAATAATTTCAGGATTATAGAACATCAACTATGTAGTTTTTTACACTGCATTTCACCCTAAAGATTCTCACAGGTGCAAGACTGTGTCAAGAATGATTGCTGTCCAGCATCAGCACAAAAAGGATTGACGGTTCCCTAAATCCGGATTTAATAATAAAAGCTTTTTCTGTTTTCCACTTTATGAATTGTCACCACTGCCTTCTTGAATCAGGACACACAACTTCAGAAAATGTTTCCTATTTTTCAAACTTATGATCCCTTTAAATATCATAATACACAATCACACGTGATACACACAAATTACTCAGAGTAATCTGCTTTGCTCAGCCCCTGATCAGTTCCACAACCAATCCTATTATTATCTTCACTGAAGTCCAGTTTTATTCCTAATGAATTATGAGCCACCTATATAAATCATTCACTCGACAGAAACCACAAGGCAAAGCAAAAATCTGAGAAATGTTAATTAGGAAGTATGAAAGGTCTGAAGGAAAAAGGTATTGGGGATACTTTCATTTCAATTTTTTTTTAATCTTTTCCTAAAAAGAAACTGCATACATTACAGAGCTCACAAATAAAAGTATTCATGTGCATTTTGTTGTATCTGTGTTATGTGATGACTGCCGTGGCTTTAATAAAATGAACCAATGTAAAATTAGTAAAGAAAAATCCATATTTCCAGGGTCACTTCTGAAAAGAACTTATGACAAGACATGACCCCAATAATGAGCACATTGTCTTTGGCCTAAACTGTTCACTTAGGAACAGCTCTGTATAAGGAGCAGTGCATAAGATGCAGTTCCCCACAAGTAGCCCTGGGAGGGATTATGATGCAGAGATTCACAGCACTCCTCCTGATTTGCTCTCCTAGGGTGAGATGGGGTGAGGAGTGCCCACAAGATAGCATCTTAATTCCCTGCATACCAAACAAGCTCTGTAGGCTGACACGTGGGAATGTGACAAAGCCATGGCTCTGCCCTCTCTGTCACTCACTGGACAGTAGAAAGTAGAGTGATTTACAGGGGAGGGTTGGAGGGCATCATACTTCTAAGACAGTGGTTCTCCACCTTTTGTGGGTCATGACACGCTTGCTGGTGTGTTGCCACCCTTCAGGAAACATCAACCCACCCCGTAGAAGGCCAAATCCAGCCATCTCCCCAACTCTCCATGAGACACTGCTGTCTCCTGGCAGAGTAGTTGAGAACAGCTGGTCTAAGCAACCATTTTAGGACTAGTCTCACTGGGTATGTCTACACTGAAGGCTCTGTTAAGTGACCTAACAAGGTCGACTTTAAGTCTACTTAAAGTCGACCTTGTTAAGTCGACTTAGAGGGTCCATGTTGAGAACTCCAGTTGACTGCCTCCATTCACACTGGCAGATGCTAGGTTGACAGAGTAGTGGTGCGTTGTGGGTAGCTGTCCCACATTGCACCAGAAAAGTGCCCCGTACCCTGTCACTCCTTTAAAACAGGAAGTGAGCATAGGAGCCTTCTCGGTGGCCAGGAAATGTGGGGTGGGGCCTGGAGGCCAATTAGGAAACGTAAGGGCTTCCCTGACTGCATTGGATTAAGTAGACTTAATAATGTTGGCTTAAGTTTTAATTTGACCTTAAGGGTAAGTCTATACTGATGGCAGCAAAATGACTGCCATCAGCCTGGCATTCCAGGAGCACTTAATAGTGAGTCCTAAATTGCTGCCGTGCTCCTGAAAGTCAACTCTGTAAGTCCTGGGGGCCAAGAGGTATACGGGAAAGCTAGCTGCAAGGCTGCAGTAAACGCTCAAGCAGTGGGATGACAGCAGAATGCTACATTGTTAACAACAGCAGTGTAGATGGGGGCAGGCACTGCTTGGACATTCACAGAACCATGGAGGTGATGTACCCACAGGGTTCAGGTGTGTCATTATTCACGCAAACAGTGCCTTAACATCTACACAGCTATTTAGACCCATGTTAGGGGGAGTGTAGTGCACATGTAGCCAGAACCAATATGTATTGTAAATATACCAATATGCACGAATTGTACCAACAGATTTTCCGTATTTGTTCCACCCAACCTAAAAGAGAAATTGCAGATATTGGTATTTCTCATTGGTATTTCTGAAGATCTAATACAACTATTGAAGCAGAATAAAGTAGTAACTCTCAAGGAAACCATACATAGTAATAATTTACTAAAATATACATTCTGGATAGACCAAAAGGAAGACACTTCAATCAAATTTAGTTTGTCACAGTTAACAATTTAAGATGCATATGGTAGTTATTGAACAGGGCCTATAGGCTGTGCAACTGCTGGAACAGCTTCAACCTGCTGAATAGCAAAACCTCTCCTATACATATGGATCTTCAATAAGAAATCAGACATCAGGGAGATCACCACCACTGTGGTATCGAAAAAGACCATGAAAAACTGCTCCTTTTTGGCCTCAGAGTCTCTTTAATATCATATGACAAGACTGAAGACAGCAGATTTAGGAGCAGAATGTATTAATTCATTCACTCTTGGAAGCCTATGGAATAATAAGGTTTAAGGGTTTTTTTTAAAAAGCCAAATGATAAGCCAGAAAATTTGTAGATATGTTATATTGTACTCCCAGACCAGATGCAAACACCAATGGATCTGCAGGGCTCTACTTATATTCTTATATTGTGATTTTGAAATTTTCTGTTAGGACCTAGTTTATTTTTTTCACAGTACTGAGAATTCAGTACTGTCCATTTTTTTTTTTTTTAATTATGCTTCCTCATTCTGTTTTCACTGCAAAATGATTCATTTTAATTCATATTAGAATCCATTATGATCTGTAATATATCTAGGTAGAGATGACTGGGAGCAAAGAGAAAATACCAATTTTAAAGAAGTTGTTTTTCAAAGACTTGAGTTTAGATTTGGCTTCTCTATGGAGCTTCAAGCAATCTTTTTCTCTCCAAACATATATGTTAGAGAAAGGATTAGCCCCCTCAGAAATGGAATGGGTACATGGTGTCTTTATTCAGATTGCTTGTTCCTCCTTATACAACCAAACCTAGTGGGGAGTAGTCAACCCCCCCCCCCCAGACCAACATAAGCAAGCCCAGAACACAGGGTGCACAAGGGCCAATAGAAACCTTATGAGATTCAATAAGGATAAGTGTAAAATCCTGCATTTGGGACCAAAAAACCCTATGCACTGCTACAGGCTGGGAAACATTCAGCTAAGTAGCAGCAGTGTAGAAAACGACCTGGGAGTCATGGTGGATGGGAAGCTGGATATGAGTCAGCAGTGTGCTCTTGCTGCCAAAAAGGCCAATGGCATACTGGGCTGCATCAAAAGAAGTATTACCAGCAGATCAAGGGATGTGATCATTCCCCTCTATTCTGCACTGGTGAGGCCACATCTAGAATACTGTGTTCAGTTTTGGGCTCCCCACTACAAAAAGGACAGGGACATGCTAGAGAGAGTTCAGAGGAGGGCAACCAAAATGATTAAAGGGCTAGAGCACAAGCCCTATGAGGAAAGACTGGAAGCATTAGGCTTATTTAGTCTGCAGAAGAGAAGATTGACGGGGGATTTGATAGCAACCTTCAACTACTTGAAGGGATGCTCTAAGGAAGATGGAGCTCAACTGTTCTCGGTAGTAACGGAGGACAGAACGAGTAGCAATGGTCTCAAGTTGCGGTTAGGGAGGTCGAGGCTGGATATTAGGAAAAAACTTTTTTACCAGGAGAGTGGTGAAGTCTTGGAATGAGCTGCCAAGGGACGTGGTGGAGTCTCCATCTTTAGAGGTGTTTAAGGCCCGGCTGGACAAAACCCTGACTGGGATGGTTTAAGTGGGAGTGGTCCTGCCTCTGGCAGGGGGTTGGACTAGATGACCTTGTGAGGTCCCTTCCAACCCTATGATTCTATGATTCTATAAGATATATATACCCTTCTAACGCAGAGATACACTATACCTAATGTAGCAGATACATGCATAATACATGTTACATCATGCCTCATTCCCTACATGGTTTCACTATACTTAATACGCAGGTTACATGATTAGGTGACACTTAATATACCTTACCTGACCATGTTTGTTGTTTATGAGTTATTTGGCTACCAGATACAGTTCTAACCAATGAAGGGTTTAAGGCTCCTTTGAACTCCCTTTTACCATGCCCTCATTAACCTGTTTGTCAGAGCAAGGTCTCTTTTTATTAACGGCTTTCTGGTAGAGCTATCAAAGTAAACTGACCTCATTTAACAGTAAACTTTTTCCACTCAACTTTCCTTTGTTAGTTGTATCTTGGTGCTTTACAGCAAAGCTGATTGTTTACACCTTAGGGTCTTATTTTGCAATAACAAGCTTGATTTTTCAATCTAGTGTCCAGCTACTCAGATAATATAATAACAAACATACAATATATAAACACAGTAAATACATGGTAGTGATATCCATCTGCTGCATTTCAGGAGTATCTTGTACCTTTGACCAGTCACCTGTATTTTGCTCGCTGATCCAAAACAGTGTAGCAACTGGGGGAAAGGGGTCTGGGGGAAATCCAGGCACTCAGGTGCTGGGAGGCAGGGGGGCACCAGACCAGCCCCATAACAGGGCCAGATTAGAAGGGCCCCATCCCAGACTGCTGAGTTTCAGGGCACCATGCCTGCCCTCTGATGATGATGTGGGACAGACTGTTGCTGCGGCGGGGTGGCCATGCCCCCCAACCCTGGAAATCTGGGTGAGGCCACAGGTGCCCTCTTTCTGCCGTGGTGCATGATTCCTGCCTGCCTTGACCCCAGTCAGCCATCCTGGGGAGGAGAGCTGGCCTTCACAGGGTAGAGACTGGGCCTGCACATGGTTGCTGGTTTTGAGGGTGGGGCCCTGGGGAGAGCCCACTCAGTGGAGTTCAGGCAGCTTCTCCCCCAGTCCGTAGTCCACCATAGCAATGAATGGAGGCCACCTAGCCCTCAGGCCCTGAGAAGGCCAATTCAACACTGGGGGGGCAGTGGTCTGGGCCAAAGCAGCCTAAACTCTGCTGAACAGGCCCTATCCAAGGCCCTACCCCTGGAAAGCAGCAGCCATGCACCAGCTCACTCTCCAACCCCTGGGGCAGGGCAGCCAGCTGAGGGCAGGGCAGGCAGTCATGTTGCTCTGCAGTGGTGGCAGAGCAGCCTGGCCAATGGCCTTGGCCCCTACTCCCAGAGCTGAACAGGTCCCCCTACCAGTGCCGGGGGCCACAGCTACCCTCCCAACAGTCTTGCCCATATGGTGGAAGGGTGAGGGCACCGGGTAGTCCCTGAAACTGGTCATTGGGGCCCCCTCTAATCCAGCCCTGATACGGGGCTAGCCTTGTACCCCTACCCCAGCAGCAGCTGTCTGGCACCTGGATGCTGACACATTCCCCCCCCCCATGCTTCCCCTGCCCTATAATATCCTTCATCCCTAGGGCTTATTTTAATATTTCAAAGCTTTGACAAACATCAAACTTATGCCATTATAATTCCTCATTTCCCCATTCTTTCTAAAAGGTGCAAATTTTCTTCTTAAACTACATATTCTCAAGCCCAGGACAGACAATACTTAGTTTAGTATAAGTGATACACACAAGTTTGGACATCTTGGAACCCTGCAATCAAGAAATGGGACAGTTACAACACTGAAAAGAAAGGATTACTAGTTTCCCAGCTGGATAAACAGCAATTACTTCTAGCCCTGGCATGTCGCAAGATATCAAAAGATAAAGTTGTGATTTGTTTATATGTAGAAAAGCTATTAGGCCATTATCAAAGGTTTCTAAAATGCATCTGTTGTAACTTTCCTCTCCATGAGGCATACAGCAGGCAGGCTGGCTTTACAGATGAAGGAATAAAAAATAGAAATGCTGAAAATCAATTCTAAGATAGTTCTATGTTAAATGTGTGGCATATAGGGACAGTTCCCACTCCCAATGACACCAATGTTTGCACTCATACAGAATAAAATGTTGTGGTAGCTGCTCTTTTTTGGGATGCCTGATGTAAGTGTGCAGCCATTCCATATTCATGTCATAATGCTTTTATGTAATAGTACTACATCATGTATATACATAAATTATGTATCCAGTTCAGTGTGTGCTGTTTTCAGAAGTAATCAAAAGTGTGTGAGGGGAGAAAAATGCACATCCCCAAGATATACCATCCAGCCAAGGCCAATGAGAAGAGCATGGTGATGTTGAGCTATTAAGCAAATACATGCTCTCTAAGAGCTAGATTTAAACTGAAGAAACAAAGAGATGTACATGTAAGAAATTCCAGATGTGTGAAGTTCAGAAATGAATTGACCTGGGTATGAACACTGTTTACATTATTAATATTTAATTTCAGGGTGCTTTCAATTTTATTTTGTTCACCTCATTTTTCTGAGTGTACAGATGATTTTACTACATAATTTTTCCTCCTTCGCTCTTGTTTCTGACTGTCAAAAGGATCTTTATTACATATATTGGATATATTTACACTTAGATTGTTAAATTGATTTAACTTAAATAGATCTCATTGAATGACAATAAAAATCATTAAATCAATTTCATGTGCCCCCACTAGAAACCCAAATTGAACTAGTACATCCATGGACAGAACTTGCTAGTTCAGTTTACGAGAGGAGCACCATGGGAGGTGTGGCAAGATGGCCCCAAAGAAGGGTCATGCCCCCACCCCAATATATAGAAAGAGGAAGGCAACGTGGGAGGGAGTATATCAAAAACTGTTAAACTGAAATAATGTGGCTACACTGTGTTATTTTGAAATAATAATTTTGATTTAACCATCGTTTTGATATAAAGCGAGGTTTTATTATGCTGAAGTGACCATTCCTTATTTTGAAATGAAGGTGCACCTTGTCTCAAAATAAGGAAGCCTAGTGTAGACACACACTACTTTAAATCAAAATAATCATCATTATTTCAATTTAAAGTGTAAGTGTAGTCATACACATTATGATACTCAATACCCTGAACTAAGGAAACAGCATTGTAATAATCAGAACAGTCACTGAACATTCTCAGCCATTGATATATTAAAATTTGAATACTATCTTATTTTTATTATCAACAATGGTGTTTTCTATTTCTCATTTGAAAATGTGTGTATCAGTTTTGGAATATAATTGCTCTTTAATCTGTTTAGATGATTTAAGAACAAATCTTAAGTAATTTTCACTATATTACCAGAAGTCATTTCATGTGTAACATTTATAAAACAGTACACATTCTATTTTCTATGCACAATATTCTTCCAAACACTACTGTCCCCTGAAAAACAAACAAGGAATCTGGTGGCACTTTAAACATTAACAAATTTATTGCATGATCTTTCAAGGGAGAAAATACCACTTGGTCAGACACTTGAAGATGGGGAACTCTTCAAGCATCTGATTAAGTGGGATTTTCTCCAAAGAAAGGTCATGCAATAAATAAACTTGTTAGTTTTTGTAAGTGCCACCAGACTCTTTGCTTTGCTGTACTAGAATAACTCGGCTACCTCTTTGGATACTGTCCCCTGTTCGTGTTATCTAACGTTACCTCAGTGAAGAAGTTCCAAAGAGGTAACTATGGCTGTATTCACACGACGCACAGTTGTTTCAAAACAACGGGAACCCGTTGTTTCGAAACAATGGCGTTGTTTCAAAACAAGTTAAACCTAGTCTCTGGGCGAAACAACGTTGTTTCGAAACAATGCCGTGCGAATGTGTTGTTTCGAAACAACGCCGTGCGAATGTGTTGTTTCGAAACAACAGTGGTTTCGAAAAGGCTTGTTTCGAAACAACCGTCGTCTGAACATGTTGTTTCGAAACGACGGTCAGTCGTTTCGAAAACCTTGTTGACAAAACTTGCTATTTCATTTTGCGCTTCCTCCCTTATTTCGAAATGACTTTTTTGCTAATTCGAAATAAGTCATTTTGAAATAAGGCATTATTTCAAAACAAGTTGTTTCGACACAACTTGTTTCGAAATAACCGTGTGTGTGAATACAGCCTATGTTAGTCTAGTTCAGCAAAACAAACAAGGCATCTTGTTGTTCTTTTAAAGACTTACACATTTGTTAGTCTTTAAAAGTGCCACAGGATGCCTTGTTTTGCTCAATAAATAAGAAACCACAGAATGTCGTACGTTAGCAGTCCATATCACATTTTGTGGCTAGCAGTAGGTGACAAGATTTCTATGCCAAGTCTATTTTCAAAAGAAATGGCTTAATCAAGCAAACAGTTTATTTAATCATTTTTGTTTGTGAAATGTAATACACAACTCTATTTCATGCCTGCAGTATGAGTCAAATACTGGGAAAAACATTCTTCTCAACTGAAGCAAACAGAAATTGCTAACTATTCCAAAACTCTGGTGATTAGTCATACTTTGACCTGACATAATGGGCACAAGAAATTAGTTGAGATCAACAACCAGATTGCACCTACAAAAAAAAAAAAAAAAAAAAAGAGCCTCAAATGCTCATCTGCCCCCCATTCTTAGATTTCATGACACATGCATTTTATTTTATTTGCTATGGTATTTTGTTATTTGTATATCAATATTTTGTGCTTTTCTGTAAATCTGAGCAATTATTTTTTATTTTGGAACAAAAATAGTTTTTTATAATTTTATATATGAAAATATACATTCCAAACCTAATGAATTCAAAATCTTTTCATCACCACCATTATGTGCACTTTGGTACCATGCACAGATCACATCTGTGAACTGGTTTTGAGTGCACTACCACTCATTTAAAATTTCAAATCAAAACAGATGTCCTGATCGCAGCTCTGTCCATGTAATGAGAGGTGATCTTTCAGAAAGGTTGGCCCAAGACATTTTTAGATGCAATAACGTTGAGAATTATTACTGGAAAATGACTGGGCCTAAACTTATACCATAAAATTGATTACATACCTGTGTTCTCTTGTTCATCTAATTTAAATTTCCAGACCAAGACATTTCAGAAACTTGATATGTACCTGCTCCAGTTTGGGTGTGCCACTCTCTGCAACACTGTCAGACGTGGTGTCTTGAGACTGCTGCTTACATAATAAACCTTTTGTTGCATCTTTGAACATGGTGTCTTTCTCCAGCAAACTGTCTTGCTTGGCAATCGGCAAAGCCAGGGGATTGCTACAGAGAAAATCAATAAAGCAATTAGAATCCTTTTGAAGATGCCTGACGGATAGAAGATTGCCAAGACTTAGGAGTATGAATGTGCAACTAAAATATTATTAATGTTTGAGATAGTTGTTCCTGAGCCAAGAGGAAATATAAATTGTTTGAGAACTGCAGACTCTTTACTCATCTTGCTCTATGCCAAAGATACATTGGTCCTGGCAAAGCACTTTGATTTAAAATTCACTTTTATGGAAGCCTGCTTCAGAAGAAAGCTAAATAACCCAAATAGAATATGCATGAGATTGTATTGGATAGCACTGGATTGGCAAATCAATAAGCAATCTGAAAGTTGAATTTAAATGTATGATTAACCTCCATAATAGCAGGTTGAAAAATAATATATTTAAAAACAAACCAATATACAGATACTGTCATGTGATTAAATAAAATAAAAATGTATAGACCTTATGTAAGCAAATGCACAATATTTAATTTGTATTAAATTCTACATACACTATTCCATACTTGGAGTGAGAGCTTGCATTTTCTCTTTTCCACCGTAAATATTATTGTATTACATGATTAGTAATATAATAGTATTTAAGGTGAAAAAGAAAATATCTGGTATCTAAAGTGACTGCCACCATACATACAAACACTCCTCCTCTGTGTGAGCTGAAACTCTATTTCTAAGTACTGTGCTTGTAGTTTTTTAACCCCAATATCTACCCTCCAGAGCACACTACAATTTTCTTAAAAGGAAAAACACAATGCCAGACATGCCAGCTCTCACAAGATTTCAGATACATCCTGCACCCAGGAAATTAAATGACAAGAGAAGCCTTGGAATACATACGAGTTTGAATAATGCCACCATAGCAAGATCCAGCACAGGAGTTACTGAACTCAGTTTCCATGTTATGTCTCCTTTTATCAACCATGGTGCAGATGGAGGTAACGTGGAGGGAGGGAAACTTTGTGAAGCTAGAGAGTGTAAAATTCTGCTCCCACTTAAGTCAATGGAAGTTTTACTATTGCCCCTGTAGCAGGGCCAGGATTTCAACTGGAGACTGTGTCCTGGGTACCCAACAGGAAAGGAATGGGGGTTGACGTCCAACCCTAATAGTGGTCCAATTCTTATCCAGGACTGTACTCAAGTACCTGCTTAACTTCAGATGGGGGTTTTAAGTGCAGTCTTGAATAGAGATTCCCTTCAGCATATGCTAATTGTTTTCCTGATTCAGGACCATTTTAGCAGTAATGTAATATTAAAATGTTCATCAATAATAAAAGTACCTTGATTATGCAACAAATAATTTCAGTGCTCAGCACAGAAATTGCACATCACATTTCATTCCAAGACAGCTCTAATTTTCAATGTGCCATATCTTGAAAAAACTTTTTTTTCCTTTCTTTTTTTTTTTCCCCCCACCTCCTTTTAGAAGACAAGGTTCCCAGTTCTGGCAATCCCACATTCTATTTTAAAGGAATGGCGTGATTAGTAATATCAAAACAATTTAAAAATATTAAATTTATGCCACCTTCCCTGTAAATGAAACTTTTAATGTTGTCCTCAGCTTTCTGGAAATCCTTTGGGGGTGAAATTTCTCATACTTAAGACAAACAAGGAGCCTGGTGGCACTTACAAAGACTAAACAAATCACTGTTTGAATTCAAGCAACTGCTTTGATTTGCTGTAACAGTCTGACCTTACCCTATGATTTACACTCCCCTACTATTATTTAGCAACCTATCCGTGAGTTCCCAAATTTTCAAGCATCTCACATAGTGGGATTTTCTCCCATGAAAGCTAATGCGGTAAATAAATTTGTTAGTCTTTATAAGTAATGAAACTACTTATGCTTAGTCTTAGAACACAAAATAAACTTCTGATGAAAAGCTTGAGCCACGTGATTTTGCGGGTATTTTCAAAATAATTTTGTGGCACTTCGGAAAACCCCGAACAAAATCAAAAACCCTTGGTTTTACTAAAATGAATGGTTTTCCCAAATTTGTGTTTCCAATATATTCCGATGAGATATTGTACTTAGATATGTGCTCATCAATAAAATCTTCATAGCTGCTGTTTGAAAATTATTAATATTAAAATGGTGTTCTCGTTGTAAGTGTTAACAGCTACAGGCTCTCACTTCTTTAAACTTCATCCTTCTTTATCTGATCCCATACCTACTATTGGTAGCCCACCAAACCATCCCCAGACACAGCACTTGTAACATCATGTTTAAAATTAAAGTATAACCTCTTCAGGGCAGATAAAATAAGAGTCCTAGAAGATCAGAGTTGGAGGGAACTTCAGGAGGTCACCTAGTCCACCTTTCTGCTCAAAACAGGATCAAACCCAACCTATTCCAGTGCTTCCTCGCCCTCCTCTTGAAAAAGTTTTTCCTAACATCCTGCCTAGACTTCTCCACCACAACCTGAGATCACTGCTCCTACTTCTGCCACCAGCTACCACCAAGAACAGCCTAGTTCCATCCCCTCCAGAACCCCTTTCAGGTAGTTACAGGCTGCTATCAACCCCTCTCTCATTCTTCTCTTCTGCAGACCAAAGAAGCTCAGTTCCTTCTTCATATGTCATGTTCTTCAGATCTCTAATCTTTTAATTGCCCTCCTCCGGACTCATGGATCTAAAAATAGGAGGAAGCTTGGAATTACTTCAAGTCTAAGTTGTAGAAACTATCTGAGGCCGGCACCCCAAGGAAGCAGAAAAAAATTATAGGCAAGAGTTGTAAAACAAGCTATATGAGTAAGCATCTCAGGCAGGTGATTTAGAGAAAGCAGAAAACCTATTGTAGGGCTAAAGATGAATTTATACCATGGAATTGCATCCAACAATATTTTCTAAAAGGAATAATGCCTATTATTCATTAGCAAAAATGTCGTGCTCATTCATTAACTTGTTCTTTAATTTCATAACCAAAGTCTGATGTGACTCCATATTGTAATCAACACTCCATTTTGACTTACATATTTCATTTTGTAATGCCCAGCCTATTTTCCACTCAAACTTAATTTAAATGTGTGAATGGGGTGTGTGTGCATGTGTGGTGGGGTCAATCTCCAATGCCAGCCTGGCCTGATAAACTGCCTGCACCACTTCAATGGCTGAAGAACAATGCAGACAAACCCTGAAAAAGCAACAAGAATCCATTCTAGAAAGAAAGGGATAAAAAGAGCTATCAAGAACAAGGTCAAAGTCTCATCTGTCATTAATTTACGACTCGGGTCATAAAATACCATGAGGCAGTGTGACACAGCAAGACACATGGAATAAAAGATATGAAAAGATGGGTGGAACTGCATAGTTTTTGGTTACTTTCTGCATAGCATCCAAGAGTGTGCACCCAACAGAGACCCTATTCTTACTTATGAATTGCTTCCCAGACCAGTTAACCGCCATGAGCTGTGAACATCTGCCACAAACTCAAGCCAGAATCACAAGTAACAACTAGGACTGGTAACTACACATCAACAACAGCAGAACATTTGGGATGTTTGGGTATCTGTCCGTAGATATCAGATTAACATAATTGTGTTTTTTGTCATAATGAACATGCCATATTTCCTTGTCTCTGTGAATAAGATCTTTTTGGCTTTCATTTTTGAAGTGTAACACTACAAGGACTGAAAGATGTGAGGGATCAGCAAGGAAAGCTACCTCTTAGAGGTCATAACATCTAGAGGTAAAGTGAGAAAAGCTAAAAGCCAAATAGAGTTAGCCCTTTGCAAAGAGAATAAAAACCAGTATTAAAAGGTTCTATAGTCATACAAAAAGGGGCAGGGCGATAGGTAAGCACTGTGGATGGAGTAGAGGTTAAGTATTATCTAGTCATGGCTGAATATCTAAAATACTTTGCTTCTGCTTCTAATGAAGTTACTGATGAGTTTGGGGATCGTGGTACGATCACTAATGGGAACGAGGATATGGAGGTAGAAATTACTGCCTCCTAAATAGATGCCAAACTCAAACAGCTTAATGGGATTAAATCGGGGGGGGGGGGAGTGGATAATCTCCACCCAAGAAGATTAAAGGGACTGGTACATGAAATTGCAAGCACATTAGCAAAAAATTTTAATAAATCTGTAAACTCACAGATTCTACTGTATGTCTGGTGAATTGCTAACATAGTTCCTATTTTAAAGAAAGGGAGAAAGTGATCTGAGTAACTATACGCTAGTTAGTTTGATATCAATAGCATTCAAAGTCTCAACAAACAAAGAAAAAGTGGTTAAAGATATCAAGGCTAATGGTAACTAAGATAAAAATATAACATGGCTTCACAAAAGGTAGGCTATGCTTTTTCGAGAAGATAATTGTTAGAAAAAGGGAATTTGGTAGATCTAATTTACCTAGATTTCAGTAAGGTATTTGATATGGTTCTGCATGGGAAATCATAGTTAAATTGGAAAGGATTGGGATTAATATGACAATTCAAAGCTGGATATGGAAGTAGTTAAAAGGGGAAACTACAATGGGCCATAATGAAGGATGAACTGTCCGACTAGAGAGCTTACTAGTGGAATTCCTCAGGGATCAGTGCTGGGACCAATTTTATTTAACCTTTTGATTACTGACTTTGGCACAAAAGGTGGCAATGTGCTAATAAAGTTTGGAGATGACAAAGTTCAGAGGTATTTCCAATACAAAGAAGGATCAGGACATTGTATAGGAAGAACTGGAAAACCTTGTAAACTGGAAATAAGAACTGGATGAGATTTAATATTAAAAGTGCAAGGTCATGTGTTTAGAGGCTAATAAAAAATGTTATAAATTGGGGACGCATCAGTTGCAAGTGACAGAAAAGGAGAAGGACCTGACAGGAAGAGGAGAAGGTTGATCACAGGATGATTATGAGTTGCCAGTGCAATGTGGCTGTGAAAAAAAGCTAATGCCATCCTAGGATGCATCAGACAAGATATTTCCAGAAGAGATTGGGAGGTGTTAGTACCATTATACAATGCACTGAAGAGACTGCATCTGGAATACTGTGTTCAGTTCTGGTATCCCATGTTTAAGAAAAATTAATTCAAACTGAAACAGGTGTAGAGAAGGGCTACCAGGATGATCCATAAAATGGAAAACCTGCCTTATGAGAGGAAACACAAAGAATTTGGCTTGTTTAGCTAACCAAAAGAAGGTTGAGGGGAGATATGATTGCTCTCTATAAATATATCAGAGGGACAAGGGGGGAGAGGAATTATTTAAACTCAGTACCAATGTGCACATGAGACCACACAGATATAAACTGGCCACCAGGAAGTTTAGACTTGAAATTAGACACAGGTTTCTAACCATCAGAGGAGGAAAGTTCTGGAATAGTCTTCCAAGGAGAGCAGTGGGGACAAAAAAAACCCTAACTAAAAACTGAGCTTGAAAAATTTATGGAGGAACGGTATGATGGGGCAGCCTAGTTTATTTTCATTCCATTCTGTAAGTTCACCCATCTTTGAAGCATCTGACGAAGTGGGATTTTCTCCCATGAAAGCTCATGTAAAAAATAAATCTGCTAGTCTTAAAGTGCCACACGACTCCTTGTTTGTTTTTGCTGGAGTAGACTAACATGGCTATCCCTTTGGAAACTGACTGGCCTTGACTATGGGAGACAAATGAGCCAATGACCTGCAATGGGATGCTTGGTAGGACGGGTTCTGAGTTATTACAGAGAATTCTTTCTTGGGCATCTGGATGGTGATTCTTTCTCAAATGCTCAGAGTTTATCTGAATGCCATATTTGAGGTTGGGAAAGAATCTTCCCCCAGGAAATACTGACACAGTCTTGGTGGGGGGGGGTGCTTTTCTTTCTACATGGAGCAGGGGTCATTTGCTGGTGGATTCTCCCTACCTTTTTTTTTTTTTTTTTTTTTTTTTTTAAAGAATGACCTGGAACTTTAATAACTTGGTTAGAGGTTTATTAAAAAAGTGCGTGGGTGAGATTTTGTGGCCTGCATTTTGAAGGAGGTTAGACTAGATAATCATATTGGTTCTTTCTGCCCCTAGAGTCTATAAGTCTGTACTCTCAAATTTGTCCACATCTTTTTGGAGTGGAAGGTGGTGGGGAACTGGACATGATACTCCAAATATAACCTCATCATTGCTGAATAGAGGGGAATAATCATTTCCCTTGAGCTGCTGGCAATACTCTTAGTAATGAAGTCCAATATGCAATTAAGGCAGCAAAGGGTACACTGTTGACTTGACAGATGAAAATAAATTGATTTAGCGGTGGCAGATAGAAGCTGACTACAAGAGACACCTTCAGGGAGCACACTGCAAAGCTCCCCTCCACTCCTTTTGTTCTCAAGAATATACATTTTAAGTTTAAAAATAAATTATTGTAATAAATTGTGGAGGGTTCATTACAGTTCACTTTTAATGTTAACTACATACTTTCATAATTTAATACACATGACCAGTAAGCAAACAACAGGCTAGGTTCTTAAACAAAAGATGTGTAAGATGAATTGATTTATGGTTGCAAACCACACACTATTTTATTTAAATGACTTTAAAAAGACTTCGGATAATAAGAGTGCTAGAATACAAGTTGTATTTCACTAGGAACATGACATGAATTCCAACAAAGAAAAGACAGAAAAAACATATCATATAAACATACTTATTTGATTTAGGTTCAGAAAGATACTGGGAATGTAAGAGTTAAAACAGGCACTTTAGACAGAAACATGATGTTTCCAGCAAGCAGTGGCTTTTTGTAAAATACATTTTTGAAAATTCATTGCAGGCTAGTTACAAGGTGAAATCTTATATTAGAAACAGTGCCAGAGAAAATCCAATTACAGCACAGGGCAAAGAAGATCTTATGTTAATTCAGGTAGGAGGCTAGGCATGAGCAGTCATATCCAGCATATAATGCTCTGCTCTACCAGATAATTAACCACATAGGGAGTTATGTGGCTTGAGGCAAAAGTGAAAAGGCATACTGGCCATAAAGGTCATTTATCAAGGTTAATCTACTTGAACTACTTTGAATTACTCTTATTGTACACATTACTGAAAGAATTCTAGTGTGTTATACAATGACTATATAAACTATCTGTGTATCAAATTGATTTGCTGATTTTTATTTTTAACTGTGATGGAAAATACCACCTGAGTTACCACTTTCTAGTATTTCTACATAGAAAATGGTTATGGAGATGGAAGTTTTGGAGATTGACATTCAAAAACATTATAGGGGTGAGTGTCGAAATTTGTATAGCTGCTAACTATGCAGAAAGCCATCAAGGTATAAACCTTTCTTTCAACACACATTTAAGTGCAGAAACAGGTTCTGAATTGAAATCTCTGTGCTCTAACAACTTCTGTTGGAGAGGTCCTCTCTCCTGTATAATTTACCTTATCATTGCATGAACAAATTATGGTTCTTTCAAACTGTTGCAAAATCAAACACAATTTGTAAACCCCACAATCCCAATAATTTCAGTTCAAAGAGCTTAAAAGTCTTCACTAGCAAAGCTTTTAAGCTACTATTTCCATTTTTCCTTTAAACACCAGACAAACTAAAAATACAAGCTGTCATATCAATGCAATGTTTCAGTGTTTAACTTACAAATTTAAATGCTCCACCCAAAATTTTTTAATAAAAGCTTCTCATTGCAATGTTGACAGCCAAATTACACATTTTATTTTGTACTGTTGTATTGATTTATAGCACCTGTTCATTACTGTCAAGAGGAACACACCCCTTGTCTGACTTTGGTGGTCTAATTGCTCAGGGAAGGAGACATAGTAAGGTCCAATGGCCAGAGTCAACGCCATTACCTGGCGGTTGCAAGGCAGTATGATCCAGTGGCCAGAGTGAACACCACCATCCAGGGATTCAGAAGCAATATGGCCCAATGGCCAGAGCCAACTGCTGCCGTGGGGCAAGGGCTACTTTGCCTAGTGGTTAGAGTCAACAACACAGCTATAAACAAGCAGCGTATAGCTATGACTGGGATTAACATAGCTCTGCAACCTAGCTCAGGTATGGGTTTGCTGTCACTCAATAAGGAGCGGTGGGGGTTAGGGGAACATGCCACTGCCCACTCTACTGTGTCTCAGCCCAGGGTCCTATCCACAATGGGAGGGGTCACGTCTTGGTCAGTGGGGATCTTATCGCAATGCATTGACTGGGGTCAAGCAGAATATACCTCTTATTGTGACTCCCTGGATTACATCCAATGGTTTCATTGTGGGGGAACATTCCACAATTCTCTGAGGCTCTCATGGTCCCCAGTCAGTACGACTCCCTGGATGTCTTCCGCTGGTTAGTTGGCTGTGGACGGCTGTCACTGGTCCTTCAGCTCAGGGCTGTAGTGGCTCCCTGCTTGAAGCCTCTACTAAGCATCCTTCTTCCTTGAGATTCAGTCCTGAATGATCCCAGCTGCAATCTATTATAGTGAAGCAGCAAGATCTAAGTAGTGGGACTTCTTCTGTTGTTTGGTCTGGGACTTTTCTACAATTCCCAACTTGAATATTGTTTCTAATTCCTCCCAGATGATGACCCAGATCTTTCTTGGGAGTGGTCTGTGGCTGTCTCATATTGTCTGTTCTGGGGAACTAGCAATGTGGTGCCTCAAGACTATCTGATTCACCCTGGTTGTGCCAAGAGTATGTCAAAGAAGTCCTGCATTAGTCATTGCAACCATTCTGCTGGGTGTTGCCAACCCTCTTTCCTATCAACACCAGCCTCGGTTCCTGTGGCTCCCTGACTAAAGGTCCTAGCTCTGATTTTAGTGGGGATAGATTGATGAACAAAGCTTCCCTAGCCTTCCAAACTTCCAACAAGCTTATGTGGTGCATCTGAACCTCCTGGGCAGCCTGTCTCTGTTTGGCTTTCTGGTTCCCTCAGCTAGGGTCTGTACCAGCTCCCTGCTTGGAGCCTTTGCCAGTCATCTTCCTCCTCAGCAATCAACTCTGAATGAGCTGGGCTGTACTTTTATACTGAAACAGCAACTGGAACATGCCTAGCACAGTCTAAGGGGCAGGACTTCCTCTGCTCTTAATCTAGAATTACTTCCCTTGTCTTTGCTGTGGGATAGGAACATCCCTTCATGATTACTGTTAATATTTACCCTATAAAATACATGTTAGAAAATATGCAGTATGTGTAATGTCACAGAGAATCATTTTCTGACTTCAGAATATTTATCTACCATCTAGGTAGTGGGCAGAGGTGCCACTGGCATCGGGCTTACGGGGCTGGAGCCCTGAGTCACGGAGTGCCAAGCCCCAGGTCTTTCCCTGGGCCAGCAGCACTTCTGGTAGTGGGACTACTTGTGAGTGTTAGGACTCTTGTACAGTAGAAAAGTTATACCAGGGTAAACATATAAAATAGAGAATGTTGGGGTTTCAGTGATATAGTTATACTGGTATAAACTTAATGTAGGTGCAGTATGTAGATGCCATAAATTGATGTAGCTTATTTCATTTCATGGACTAGAATAAGTCATTCCAATTTAAACACTTTTAAACTGGTATAATTTCATTCACACTGTGGAAGAGAGTTTTGCTGCTTTAACTACACCATTATACTATACCTGTCCTTAGATGTAGAGATTACTCATCCTGTGTCATAACTGCAGTTTTTCAAGATGTGGGAGCTTCACTTCATTTGGCTGTGTGCGCCTCACACCTCTGAGTAGATTTTCATTAGCAGTGCCTATTTGGTCCATTCATATAGAATGATAGAATATTAGGGCTAGAAGGGACCTCATGAGGTCATCAAGTCCAACACTCTCCTACAAGCAGGACCGCTCCCACTAAATCATCCCAGATAGGATTTTGCTTAACCAGGCCTTAAAAGTATCCAAGATGGAGATTCCACCACCTCTCTAGGCAACCCATTCCAGTGCTTCACCACCCTCCTAGTGAGAAACTGGAAGGGATCATGACAGGTCATTGAGCCTAGTTCCTTCAGCCTCTCCTTGTAAGCCATGTGCCCTAGTCCCCTAATAATTTTTGTTGCCCTCTACTGGACTCTTTCCAATTTGCCCACATCCTTTCTACAATGGGGAGCCAAAAAATTGGTTAATATTTCAGAAGCATCCTCACCAGTGCCAAATAGAGGTGAATATTCATATCCCTTGACCTGCTGGCAATGCTCTTATCAGTGCAGCCCAGTGATATGCCACTGGCCTTTTTGGCAACAAGGGCACACTGTTGACTCATATCCATATATCCTAGTCATCCTTGTGCCTCACAACAAGGCTACATAGGGTTGTGAAGGCAAACCAACCTCAGTTCCTTCTTCACTGCTAAATCTCAAAAGGAAACTCCAAAACAGGGGAAGGAGAGAAGGTAGTGTAGCACAGACAGTGAATAACCTCTTTGTCTTCTTTGAATAGTGTCCATGCGGGTGTTCCACTCCAGGTGATTCCTTAGCAGTACCTCCAAAAGTGGGAGGGAGATTCATAATCAAGTACATAACTGAAAGAACTGTCACAGAGGCATCAATTAAGGACATAGCATCTAGAAAAGACATACAGCAAGAACCAACTAGTGGCTCTGCAGATCTCAGATACTGGGGCATTTTTAAGTAATGTAGTTCTTTGGTGTAGACCTGCTCTAGGGAGTGGGCAGGGAAATCAACACATTTCTGTAATCTGTGCTTGTTTAGGGAATCAACTGTTCTGACCCACCCCTGGAGATGCTGAAGGGATAATCTTGCCTGATGTGTCACAAAAGTGCAAGCCACTACATGATCCAGAAGCTGAAGACATTTTCTGACTGAAGTTGGGAGCTCATAAGAAGAGTCTTGACAATGTTTGACAATGCTAAGAATCTGTCCACAGGAAGAAACACCTTGGCTGCCAGGAATCCAGGAATGCCCCTACTCTGCTCAGGAGTCAGAGAACAGTGAACTGTATGTATATTCTGTACAGGAGTCAGTGTGGATTTTTCCACATTCCAACTTAAGACCCAAGTCAGGAATAAAATTAGTGGCCTCCATCAGGTAGGCAGCATCTTCTCATTTGATTGACCCTTGAATAACCAGCTGCTAAGGTACAGAAATACTACAGTCCACTGTTCCCTCTAAGCTCTGTGCATGTGTGCGTGCACACAGGTCATGAAACCCACGCATAAAACAATATAAAGTGTGCACAAAAAATTCAATAGTGCTAATATTAGTGCGCACACAAAAAATTTGCACACACAAAAATGTTTTGCACTCACAGCCTACGAATACTTAGAGGGAACACTGCTACAATCATATGTCAAAACAGGTAGGCAGCCATTACCACTTGGAGCTGAGGAGAGGGTAAAGAGGAACGCTCTACTTAAAGTGAGATATGTGAATTGCTATGTGGAGATATGTCTCAGAGGTTGAGGGCTGAAAATCAATCCCCTAAATCTAGTGAAGAAATAACTCAGAGACACCATGCTGAACTTTTGAAACCTCATGAATATTTTGGAATCTCAGACCTAAGATCAGTCTAAACTCTATTTTTCTATGGTACAAGGAATTATCTCAAGTAGAAACCTTTTCCTTTGTTTTGTGTGCAATGTTCCCTCTAAGCCATGTGGCCGCAGAGCCCCTACCGCTGCCCAGCGCCAGGAACACTGCCAGCCATGCACACCTGGAAGCTGCAATCCCTGCCCGGCTGGAAGACAGAGTCTTCCAGCCAGCTGAGAGCTGCTCTGAGCTGAGAGTTTTTAAAACCCGGTCAGAGTAAGCTCTCAATGAGCATGCATAAAGACTCTGTGCATGCTCAATAAGAGCTTCCTCTGGCCAGAAGAGTAGCTGGGGGCCAGGGCAGGGGCAGCTGGATGTGAAAGGGGGTGGAGGATTGGAGGAAAGATGGGGCAGGGACAGCTGGGGGGGACATGGGGGGCATGATCATGCTGGCTGGGGAGGGTGGGCGGGAGAGTGGAGGGGCAGGATCAGGCTGGTGGGGGGAGGCGCAGTGAGCAACATAAGTTGCTCAGCTGCTTTAGGGCCTTAGATGGAAGCAAAGGAACTCATAGTTCTTGGGGGGAACATAATCAGTTCCCTTACATACATGTAGTACTGTGGCCATGTAGTCCTGCCAAATGGAAATGTTCCAGGAGAGCATTGCTGAAAGGTACAACCACCATTCCGATGAGCAGAAAGAAGAGCAAAGGTGGAAGGAGCCCAGTATGGCTTAACAGAGAACTCTGCACTGAGCTAAAGCATAAAAAAGAAGCTTATAGGAAGTGGAAGCTTGGACAGATGACTAAAGGAGGCAAATAAAGATATTGCTCGAGCCTGCAGGGATAAAATCAGAGAAGCCAAAGGACAATCGGAGTTGCAGCTAGCAAGTGATGTGAAGGATAACGGGAAGGGGTTCTACAAGTATGTCAATAACAAGAGGATCAGGGACGGTGTAGGTCCTTTACCAAATGGGGCAGGTATCCTCATGATGGAGGATGAGGAAAAAGCTGAAGTGCTCAATGTTGTCTTTACTTCAGTTTTCACAGGCAGGGCCAGCTCCCAGCCCACTGTACTGAGGATGGCAGATTGGAGAGAAGAAGAGAGGCCGTTGGTGATCAAAGGCCAAATTAGGGACTACCTAAAGAAGCTTGATGTGCACAAATCCATGGGGCCAGACAACTACATCCAAAGGTGTTGAGGGAGTTGACTGATGAGGTAGCAGTACCACTGGCCATTATCTTTGAAAACTCAGAGAAAAAGGGAGGTGCTGGAGGACTGGAAAAAAGCAAATATAGTGCCTATATTCAAGAAAGGCAAAAAGGAGGATCCAGGGAATTACAGACCTGTCAGCCTCATCTCAATACCTGGAAAAATCATGGAACAGCTTCTCAAAGAATCCATCCTGAAACACTTGGAGGAAAACAAAGTGATCAGGAACAGTCAGCATGGATTCACCAAGGGTAAATCATGCCTGACCAACCTCATTGCCTTCTATGATGAGATGACTGGATTTGTGGATGTGGGAAGAGCCATTGATGTGATATACCTTGCTTTAGCAAGGCTTTTGATACTGTTTCCCACAGCATTCTTGCCAGCAAGTTACGGAAGTATGGGTTGGATATGTGGACTGTAAGGTGGATAGAGAACTGGCTAGATCAACAGTTTCAGACTGTAGAAATCAATGGCTCCATGTCTAGTTAGCAACCAGTAATGAGCCGTGTGCCCTAGGGGTCGGTCCTGGGACCAGTTCTGTTCAATATTTTCATTAACAATCTGGATGATCGGATAGACTGTACACTCAGTAACTTTGCGGATAACACCAAGCTGGGGGGAACGGTAGACAAGCTGGAGGGCAGGGACAGGATTCAGGGAGACCTAGACAAGTTGGAGCAGTGGGCCAATAGAAATCTCATGAGGTTCAACAAGGACAAGTGCAAAGTCCTGCACTTGAGAGGGAAAAACCCCATGCACTACTACAAGCTGGGGAGCAATCTGCTAAGTAGCAGCGCTGCAGAAAAGGACCTGGGGGTCATGGTAGATGGGAAGCTGGATATGAGTCAGCAGTGTGCTCTTGCTGCCAAAAAGGACAACAACATACTGGGCTGCATCAGTAGAAGTGTTGCCAGCAGGTCGAGGGATGTGATCGTTCTCTTCTATTTGGCGTGGTAAGGCCGCATCAGGAATACTGTGTCCAGTTTTGGGCTCCCCTCTACAAAAAGGATGTGAAGAATTTGGAAAGAGTCCAGCGGAGGACAACAAAAATGGTCAAGGGGCTGGAGCACAAGACCTATGAAGAGAGACTGAAAGAACTAGGCTTATTTAGCCTGCAGAAGAGAAGACTGAGGGGGGATTTGATAGCAACCTACAGTGACTTGAAGGGATGCTCCAAGGAGGATGGAGCTTGGCTGTTCTCAGTAGTAACAGAGGACAGAACAAGGAGCAATGGTTTCAAGTTGCAGCTGGGGAGGTCAAGGTTGGATATTAGTAAAAACTTACTTACTAGGAGAGTGGTGAAACATTGGAATGGGCTACCTAGGGAAGTGGTGGAATCTCGGTCTGTGGAGATATTTAAGGTTCGGTTAGACAAAACCCTGACTGGCATGATTTAGTGAGTGATCCTTCTTTTTTGGCAGGGGGTTGGACTAGATGATTTCATGAGGTCCCTTCCAACCCTATGATTCTATGAACTGTACAGAGTTGTAGCGTGAAGAATATCTGGCAATTCACACAGGGATTTTTTGAGAACAACAGCTATCTGTGCAGAGCACCAGTCATCTGATAAGTTCTTGTTGGAACTGCTGAAAATTATCAGGCATAGAAAGAGAAGGAGGCAGCATCACCTTATCAGGGATTTATGAGGAGATGGTAGTCTGAGAGGTTGCTTTTTTGTTTGCCCTAGCTTCCTGTATCCTCCTATTGAGCGTGCACCAAGAAGTGTGTCTCTTTATCATCCCCATGGAAGAAGTCTGCGGTTCATGAGAATTCATGGCAATAAGGTGCCATAGATACCAACGTGGTCACTGAAATCTATGCAGGGAAGAAGGTGTTCTCACCAAGGATTCTGTGCTGCTGAGAAACAATTTCTGTCTCTTTGGGAAAATGAATTATTGTATCAATATGTTGAGGAACCTTCGATAGATATTAAGGAGATCAAAGGGAAATCTCCCCCATCATTCTCTTTTCCCTCTAAGAGGGAAGATCCAGCTGAACAGTGTGATGAATCAGGTAGTATTGGAGTGGTGTAAAGAATGGAATCATAGAATCCTAGGGTTGGAAGGGACCTCACAAGGTCATCTAGTCCAACCCCCTGCCAGAGGCAGGACCACTCCCACTAAACCATCCCAGTCAGGGTTTTGTCCAGCCGGGCCTTAAACACCTCCAAATGATGGAGACTCCACCACCTCCCTTGGCAGCTCATTCCAATGCTTCACCACTCGCCTAGTAAAAAAGTTCTCTCTAATATCCAGCCTCGACCTCCCTAACTGCAACTTGAGACCATTGCTCCTTGTTCTGTCCTCTGTTACCACCGAGAACAGTCGAGCTCCATCTTCCTTAGAGCATCCCTTCAAGTAGTTGAAGGTTGCTATCAAATCCCCCCTCAATCTTCTCTTCTGCAGACTAAATAAGCCTAATGCTTTCAGTCTAACCTCATAGGGCTTGTGCTCCAACCCTTTAATCATTTTGGTTGCCCTCCTCTGAACTCTCTCTAGCATGTCCCTGTCCTTTTTGTAGTGGGGAGCCCAAAACTGAACACAGTATTCTAGATGTGGCCTCACCAGTGCAGAATAGAGGGGAAGGATCACATCCCTTGATCTGCTGGTAATACTTCTTTTGATGCAGCCCAGTATGCCATTGGCCTTTTTGGCAGCAAGAGCACACTGCTGACTCATATCCAGCTTCCCATCCACCATGACCCCCAGGTCTTTTTCTACACTGCTGCTACTTACCTGAATGTTTCCCAGTCTGTAGCAGTTCATGGGGTTTTTCCGTCCCACATGCAGGATTTTACACTTGCCCTTACTGAACTTCATAAGATTTTTATTGGCCCATTGTTCCAATTTATCTAGGTCTCCCTGAATCTTGTCCTTGCCCTCCAACGTGTCTACTGTTCCCCCCAGCTTGGTGTCACCACAAACTTACTGAGAGTGCAGTCTATTCCATTATCCAGATCATTGATGAAAATGTTGAACAGAACTGGCCCCAGGACCAACCCCTGGGGCACACCACTCATGACTGGTTGCCAGCTAGACATGGAACCATTGATTCCTACACACTGAAACTGTTGATCTAGCCAGTTTTCTATCCACCTTACAGTCCACCTATCCAACCCATACTTCCTTAATTTGCCAATGAGAATGCTGTGGGAAACCGTATCAAAAGCCTTGTTAAAATCAAGGTATATCACATCAACAGTTCTTCCTGCATCCAGAAAACCAGTCATCTGCTCATAGAAGGAAATGAGATTGGTCAGACATGATTTATCCTTGGTAAATCCATGCTGACTGTTCCTGATCACTTTATTTTCTTCTAAGTGTTTGATGATGGATTCTTTAAGAATCTGCTCCATAATTTTGCCAGGGATTGAGGTGAGGCTGACTGGTCTATAATTCCCCAGATCCTCCATTTTCCCTTTCTTGAAAATAGGCACTACATTTGCTTTTTTCCAATCCTCTGGCACCTCCCCCATTCTCCACGAGTTTTGAAAGATAACAGCCAGCGGTGCTGCTATCTCATCGGCCAATTCCCTTAGCACTCTTGGATGCAGTTCGTCCGGCCCCATGGACTTGTGCACATCCAGCTTCTTTAAGCAGTCCCTAACCTGACCTTCCGTCACCAAGGGCCTCTCTTCTTCTCTCCAATCTGCCATACCCATGGTAGTGGGCTGGGAGCTGACCCTGCCTGTGAAAACTGAAGCAAAAAAAAAAAAAAAAAAAGCATTGAGCACTTCAGCATTTTCTTCATCCTCTGTCACGAGGATGCCTGCCCCATTCAGCAAGGGACCTACACCATCCCTGATCCTCTTCTTGTTATTAACATACTTGTAGAACCCCTTCTTGTTATCCTTTATATCCCTCGCTAGCCGCAGCTCCATTTGTCCTTTGGCCTTTCTGATTTTATCCCTGCAGTCCCTAGCAATATCTTTATGGAGACTGAATGGTTCTCATTAATGGATTATTCGCCATGTCAGCATGCAGCGGAGACTTTGGTTTAGTAGTTACTTATATGTGCTTTGGGTACCTAATGTCTTGTGGTCAGGGCTGGCTCAAGGGGCTGTGGTGCCCCAAGCCAGCTTTTGGATTTACCCCCCACCCCATGGGGGCGGAGCACAGAACCCAGCCTCTGCTCCAGCCAGCTCACCCCGCCCCAGGGAACAGCTGGCCCGGGGGCAGAGTGGGCCAGCCCAGCGGCTAGGCAAGAAAGTGAAGCCCACCCCAAGGCTGGCCTGCTCCAAACCCAAGGGTGGAATGGCTGGTTCAGGGATGGGTGAGTAAACAGGTCTAGCTTCTGAGCCAGCCCATCCAGCCACCCCTAAGACGGTGGTACCCAAAGCAGCACCTCTGACTTATTTGCTTATTGATTGAGCCAGCCCTGCTTGTGGTACCTCATGTAATTGAAACACTGAATGGACAATGTGCTGGTACTTGCCTTCAGTAACAAAGGTTGTGAGTGATATGAGGTAGTTACTCATGCAGACAGGGGCTTAGTCACTCATGGTATGGAAAAGCCCACTAGAGGCAGTGCCAGGAGAGCGGTTGGTGCCTGTTGGTATCACTCTTCTATACTTACCCTGAGTTTCTCTTCCAAATGCTCCTGGTGCCTACTCAGAGCCATATTTGTTCTTAGAGTTATGGACTTCTCTACCCTGATATGGAAGGAGCCCCTAGGCTCCTCAGTACTATTCTTCACCATGGAATGTTCCAAAATAGGTGACTTGCTTGGACAGGTAGGCTACTTAAAAAATGAATTTGAGCTGACCCCTTGCAACCTTTAGAGGAGCCTCTGAAGAATTCCATTTCTGGAGATAGACTGAACTGAGACACAAGTAGCAGAGGCTGACAAAAGTGGTAGTTCTCTTGCCTTGACTGCAAAGCAGGTCAAAAGGAGTTCTCCATCATTAGGTCACAGCTTGATGTCCCAGTTCTGTCTGGTCCTGAATTTAAATGATAAACAGAAGTTGCCCTTCTGTGAGATGTATGGCTTTGCTAAACAGTGAATGAACTTATAATATCCTTCACTGATCAGGATGGCCTATCGGCATGTGAGACAATGAAGAAGGGCTCCAAAGGGAGGTGTAATAAATGCACCTGGCCTCCCTCGGAGATAGATAGGGAGGGACTGTCCACTCCCAGGAAGGTGGAGCTGGAAGTTTCCTGTCCCGCAGATGGGAAGCAAGGGGGTGGGACAGGAAGCATAAGAGGAAAGTCCTGGAGCTCATAACGGACCAAGCCACTGGAAAGGATGGATATCTATCTGTTCCCTCCACAGCCCCAGATGTACTATTGCCTGACTAAGAAGCTGCCTTCCACCTCTGGGCCCTCAGTCCCTGCTGGTGCTACCCCACCACTGGAGATCTAGGGTTGCTACTTGCTGCTCAGGATGTGGAGGACATGCTGGAGATGCCTGCTGCTGATGACCCAGGTGAGTTGCCCACAGCCTGGGGCTCCAAGGATGCACTAGAATAACTCACTGCCAGAGATCTGGGGACATTGCCAGCCTCCTGGGACCTGGAAGAACTACCCGCAGACAGTGACGAGGACCAGCCCCAATAGGCTGTGACTTGAAAGAGTTGCCATCACTGATTACTCTGATAAGCAACCTGACCTACCACTCCCCCAGTGATGTCGAGGGCCTCTGCAATCTACCTTTGGGTGACTACCCTGAGAAAGCTGGCAGGATCAACAATTCAGGGATCACTAGGAGAAGGGACAGGAAGTAGACCAGGGGAGATGGTCGACAGTATGGTCGTCACATGGCCAAGGTCTGAGGCAGTGCAGGGCGATTGGACTCTGACTTATCCCATGGAAGACCCCTGTGCCATGGATAGGGACCTGGACTTGGATGCAACAGAGTCAGGAGGGCCTGTGCTACCCTCTTGCCTTCCCACACCATGCCTGGAGTGGTTACCTGATCCTGGCCTGTAAAGTCTGCCTGGTGATGACAGACTGTTTGTTTGCCTGCCCCACAAGGGGTCAGAGACTGGATGCTTGCCTCAAGGCCAGGCTATAAACTACAGACTCACCCTTTGAATGCTGAAGATAGTTTGCTTGCCTACCGTACTAAGGGACGAGCTACCGATCACTGACCCTCCTAGCCTGACAAAAGGGACCCATTCTCTTGCAAACCTGCTGATTTCCCCTTGTGTTTGGCCCATACTTGCAGAAGTGTGCTAGTGAGAGGACATGACTTCCCTCTGATGGGCAGGGAGGAATGAGACAAAGCCTTACAGGAGAACAAGCAATTGTCCAAATACAAGTCACCTAACTGTCAAAACTAAACTATTTTAAATTAAATGAAACTACGCCACACTGAAGTCACCAAAGGAAAAGTAATCAAAACACAGTCAATGAGGACAAGCTAAACTTGCTCTGTCTCAGGCTGAAGTGGTTGAGAAGAAACTGAGAAGTTCACTGTGCAGCCTTACAGCCTCAGTGTGAGATGAGGATGTCCACAGTACCTGCATAGTGCCAAAGTGTATTGTTAATGAAAAATCTCTGATCAAAAATATGAGAGACATGCATGCACCTGAAGCGGAATATCCACGGAGACTCTACTTGAAGAAGAAAAAAAATTGATTTCTTTTTCAGAGTACTTCCATTTTTTTTTTTTGGAAGTAAAATATCATGCATTACAATACTATCTTACGCTTTTTAGCTAAACCAAGCAAGGAAAAATACTGGTCATATAAAAGTCTGACCTAGAATGTAAAGTCAGCTTTTATAGGTTATGCTCCATCATTTTCTTTCATATTTATTCATGAGTGCTAATACTTTATCCAAACATGGAGGAAAAACTCAGATCAAATGGTAATGCAAACACTACCAGAAACACATTTTGAAAATCTTGAACCACCTGGGGGGAGGGGGTCTGTTATGAGCTGAAAACTTGGAGAAGGAAAGAACACTTGCATAATCATTATTGGCATTTCTTGTAATTTAGCTTCCTAGTCCATCTTTCTTTAGTCAGATTTCTCTTTAGTCTTTTAGTCTCAGTGGAAGAACAAGAAAAGAAATCTATTTTAGTAAAGATATTATTACCTCACAATACCAAGAGTTTAGCCAGCTGAGTCAAATGATCACTCAACAAAATAATTTCTGCTTGGCAACCTAGCATAATACAAACACACTGACAATGGAACTTTTTTCTTTAATTGAACAGCACATATTGACCATTGAATCATCTGTTCATGCTGTTCTGCATGAAATCAATGCTGTAACTGAAACTCAGATCAGACAAATTAAGTTTTGTTGATGGAGCAAGGACAACAGGTTTTAACATTTTTACGACTCCTTTTTAATATTGCTCAAAATATGAATTTAGCAGCTCCATTCAAGTATATACCCTTCACCTTTTAAAACAAGAGAAATTTGCATTACAGTAATGAAGTATAATTTCAGTTAACTCTTACAGACCACTTATCTCAATCATGCTATATTTCCTTGTATCAGAACAGCAAAAATCAATAGGATGCTGAATCGAGCATGCTAAAAAAGCTGGAAGGGAAAGATAACATTCACCCACCTTGATGAAAGGAATAATGGCTCAGATTGTTATTTATTACTTGCACTGTGGTATCACTGAAGATATGTCTACGCAACAAAGAAAAACCCATGGCTGGCTCAAGCCAGTCTGTAGACCTCACAGGGCTTGGACTGTGAGGTTGTTTCATTGTTGTGTAGATATCCAGGCTTGTGCTGCAGACTGAGCTGTGGGATTCTCCCACCCTGCAGTGTATCCTCAAGTGGAGCTCCAAGCAGAGCACAGAAGTCTACACAGTAATGAAACAGCCCCACAAGTCCATCAACTGGCACGGGCGAGTCATGGGTTTTTCTTTGCTACAGAGAGATAGAGAGGGCTCAAACACAGATAGTGCTGCATTGTACTAGGTGCTGTACAAACAGCCAACATCACTCAGCATGCAAGAAGAAAAAGGAGGGGAGGGGATACAAGGGTCAGCTACTCCTCCCTGATTCTGATGGTACATGTGTTCTGGTCTTGGACTTAACACAGGTCAGGGCAATCTTCAGCTTTCTGAAATTTATGCCATTTGATGATTTCTTAAGGTATTGTATAGGAGGAGGTGGAGAAAGGGTGAGGGTGGACTGTGCTCTACTCTACTATGCTAGAACCAAATGGAGCATGACACCCTGATTTAGTGCCTGCTGGTGTCTCATAGTCAGATAGCCAGTTCCAGCTGTTTTCTTGACCTTTTGTGATACAGTAGAGAATCTGACAATTTGTATTTGTAATCCCTGTTCTAATCCGGTGAACTTCTACAATACCAACCAAGCTATGGTATCTGGGCAAAGAAAATAGTGAGAGGAGATAGGACAAACAAAAATTTGATGTTCTGTGCCCTTCTGGTATTTGCCTTTTTTCTTCATTTTTATTAAGATAAATGTACTTATCCTCAGGGCTCTTGTTACTATAGCTTTACTTCTGTCAAAAGGTGGGTTTTGCATTGGGCTAGGAAGGAAAAAGCCTAGAATACTATCTAAATTCCTCTGGTTCGGTACTCTGTAGTCTAGGCCATGATACCAAAAAGGACTGGCCTCTAGCTCTTGTTAATCATTACTAGATCTGCTCAGAGTGAGCCTCTCTGGGCAAACACAGATCAAAAGAAAGGAGAAAAGAGACTGGTTCATTTTCAGAATCTGATGTTTTAATTTTTCAATTAACTTTTTCCTGGCATCTCTGTATGAAGATCACATTCCACTACAGTTATTGTAATTAACATTATATAAACAGTAACAACTAGAAATTTCTCAATGAGTCTCTCTCTCTTCTACTTTTTAGGAAACAAGGGATGAGGAGATAAAAGGCCTAAGGGATCTAAGGCCTCTGTTCTGTGTCCAAAACACCTCTCTCAAATGTTGATAATTTTGGCAGCCCAAGTGCGATCTGTGACACAAAGTCCCAGGAAAAAAAACGAAAACTGAACTGAATGTATAATCTCATGATTAAGCATAACAAAGAAGCTATTAAAAGGATAAAGAATAGGAGGCTGGTCAAGGGGTAGGAAGTGTGCAGGTCAATGAGGAAAAGACAAACTTCTGCTTATAGTTTGCCTGTTTTTAGAAGCGCACATGGCCAGAAAAATTCAATTTACATGCACACACCTAGGTAGAAGAGGTAGTTTCAAAATGTAACAATATACCTTCTTGTGCACGGTCAGAATGACAATATTTGTTTTTCAAAACCACCCCTCTCTTCTATTATAGCTCATCATGCACTTATCACTAGAGACTGTGTGTGTAACAAGCCTGAAATTTTTATCTGTCAGGTTTTAAAATTCAGCTTTCGTTTAGTTTTAGAGAACCAGAAGTATTATTCGCTGCATTTTGAGATCCTTTGCCAACCATAGAAATTATTGAAGAACCATATAGCCAACACGATGCTTTGTTAAAAAGAGGTGGGTTTGAAAGTTAAGATTGCCGTCAGTCAACTCCATTTTAATGGTTTTGAGAATTGTATGTTACATAACATTGCAGGATCCCTACTGAAAATTGACAGAAAAAAATGAATACATGTAACTCTCACTCCAATTCTGTGTTTATGGAGGATTACTAAAGATTAAAACCAAAACAAACAAAAACAAAAACAAAAAACCCACCACACTGGGTACACTATTGTTATCAATGTTCTCACTGAAAACAAAAAAAAACCATCCTTTCCTAAATTCATAGGTTTGTAATGTAAAACCCATATGTCACTTTGAGATTTGAACAGCTTTATTATTTTAATGTTTTAATATTACCTACTCATTGAGAACAATGTAAATTTTATATAAAACCATTTGTTTATACAGATTATCTTCACAATGAGGATTAGATTGCATTGCTGTTCATTCCAAAGAACCAAGAACTGTCCAGCATATTATGCCTCTAGTGACCACTACAGACACAGGCCCAAACAGGAATAAATGCCTTGGATCCACCATCTATTCTATTCTATTCACTAAATAGACTACCTTTCCTAAATGTGAATGTGTAACGTGGAATCTTTAAGAGTTAATCATTTCCTGGCAATTGTCTGTTCCTTCTTTATTCTCAAACAGTCTGTAAACTGTTCATAGAAAGTTAAGTGGAATTGCTACTAAACAATAGTGACAATTTACATGTATCTAAAGTTTTGTGTGGTTGTATTATTCTTTGCAAAGGTGTTTTAGTTCTTTTGTGTAGGGGAAAACTATGAAAAGTTTCTACAAACACACAGAAAAAGTGTGTTTCAATAGAGTCATTGTAGTAACCAGAAATAATTTCTTTATAAATAAATCAGCACCTTTTACAAATTTGGGACATTGCAATGTCTGGAAATGAGCAATTAAGGGACACTGTCAGCTGCTCATTGTTTTATAAACTCCCTTACACACCACTGAATTCATGCCACATTTCCTGAATTTAAGGTTGCTTCCTCTTAAGACCTGCAAGAACACATACAAAGATCAAAAGTGAACTTCTGTCGAGAGAGAACTGAATCCCTGTTCTGCTCAGACATGGAACCATAAATTCATTCTGTGAAATCCTACCATTCTTTCCACGTCCTACCTAAATTCTCATATGCGGTACAATTCAGAGTACAGTGTGTAACTACTATCTTCACTTTGGTTCATGGATGGTTCTGTCACTCTTATGACATGACCCTGCTCCTATTGAAGTCAATGGTAATTTTACCAATTCATTCCTATCTAATGAGTGTATGATATAGTCTAAAATGGCACTTCACAGTAATTCTGCTAAAACCAACCTAGGAATCTTTACTGATGACTATAACAATATTTTATATTGTTTTTAGCATAATTTAGAGCCTATACTAATTTACATAATTCAGGTTAATTTAGTAGAGATTGGGCCAAAACCAGCAAAACATACAGCAACCTTCTAAAATGAGGAAGCCAATTAACCCATCAGCTGTGTGCAAAATCTACAGGCTAATCTTGCCTCAGCACTTTATTGCTTTAATATTGCCAATGAAAACACTTACAGTTTATTGGAAAATGCAGGCATGTCATGGATGATCTCTTCATATGGCTCCTCTTGTGACAGAATAGAAACAGATAAAGGGTCTTTCATTTTTTCATCCCACACAATTTCAGCCTTCTGGAGCATTTCCTCAATAAATTCAGAAGCTGCAATATCTAATATGAGACACCAAGAATATCAGGCAGAAGAAAGTAGAATGGAAGAAATCCACTTGACTCAAAACTCCAGGTCAGATTAAGATTTAAAAACAGTTTATATCATTTTTTTTCAGAAGGACAAGCATTGATCCTAATATTTACCACAAAATAATGTACCAGGTTAATGGGAAAAACAATGTGCAATGCTTTAAGTACGAAATTACATCCTCATTGTTTACAAAACTTCAAAGCCAGCCTAATTCTATTCAGGAATTCAAGTATTATTCAGTATTATGTGATCTGCAGGACGATAAAAATATTTAATGACATAACTGAAGGGTTATTGATGTAATATCTATTATTGGAAAAAAAAAAAACTAATGGTGAAAGAGACAAAACTTGAGCTACACAGAGAAAGATATTCCCTCACCCAGCTTTTCTCACTGGTAGCCCTAAACTACCACAGCTAAAATACTGAAAACAATAATTAAGCAACATATTTGAATGCAAGTGAGTTTTGAAAACTCTTGTTATAATTTTTTAATTCCATAAATTAGTCTAACACTTAAAACTGCATATTGATTTACACAAACTGAAATGCTGAAAGCAACTTTATTCACTAGTTATTTAGCCATATTGGTTTTTGTGCAATGAGGATAGTTTTTGTTAAAGTTTAAGTTTTCAGATGAAAGACTGGCATATGTTGTATATATGGTATACTAGCCTCAAAAGGTAAGGTATCACAGTTCCACAGATGGTTTTTTAAAAAACAAGAACACAGGAATGGCTATACTGGAACTAGCCCAGTATCCTGTCTTCCAACAGCAGCCAATGCCAATTGCTTCAGTGGGAATGAATAGAACAGATAATCACCAAATAATCTATCCTGTCAGTCATTCTCAGCCTCAGCAAACCTATCCTGGTTAATAGCCGTCAAGGGACCTAACCTCCATGAATTTACCTAGCTCCTCCTTGAACCCTGTTTATAGTGTTGGCCTTCACAACATCCTCTGGCAAGGAGTTCCATAAATTGATTCTGCATTGTGTGAAGAAATACTTCCTTTGGTTCACTTTAAAACCATTGTGTATTAATCTCATTTTCGTAACCCCTAGGTTTTATGTTATGAGAAAGAGTAACAAACACTTCCTTTTTTACTTTCTTCACATCAGTCATGATTTTATATACTCTATCATATTTCCCTCACCCCATCATAACCAGGCGATCACCTCTTTTCTCAACTGAAAAGCCCCAGTTTTACTAATCTCTCGTCACAGGGAAGCTTTTCATAACCCTAATCATTTCAGTTCACCTTTTCTGTACCTTCTTCCAATTCTAATACATCTGTTCTGAGATGGAGCAATGAGTTCTGCATAAAGTATTCAAAATGAAGGCATACCATGGTTTGTAAAGAGGCAATATGATATTTTCTGTCTTATTATATATCTCTTTCTTAATGATTACCAACATACTGTTGACTTTTTTTGACTCCCACTGCACACTGAACAGATATTTCTGGAGAGAAATATCCACAATGACTTCAAGATCTCTTTCTTGAGTGATTACAGCTAATTTACAGCCCATCATTTTATATGTCTAGTTTGGATTATTTTTTCCAATGTGCATTATGGTGCATTTATCACCTCTGAATTTCATCTACCATTGTTTTGCTCAGTCACCCAGGCATGTGAGATCCCTGATGCTGAAGTTAGGTTTACAGCCTGTAATTGCCAGGACATCTGCAACCTTTTTTAAAACTGGTGCCACCTTAGCTCTCTTCCAGTCATCTGATACGGAAGCTGATTTAAATGATGGGTTACTTATTTTTTTACAGTTAATAGTTCTTCAGTTTCAGATTTTGTTTCTTTCAGAATTCTTGGGAGGATACCATCTGGTTTTCATGACTTATTACTGTTTAATTTATCAATTTGTTACAAAAATTTTTCTAATCACATCTCAATCTGAGACAGCTCCTCAAATCTGTCACCTAAAAAGAATGGCTCAGGTCTGGGAATCTCCTGCACATCCTCATGCACAAAGACAGATGCAAAGAATTATTTTACTTTCTTCACAATAGCCTTATCTTCCTCAAGTGCTCCCTTAGCACCCTGGTCATTCAGTGGTTCCCTTGGTTGTTTAGCAAGCCTCCTGTTTCTGACATAATTAAAAATTTTTTTTGGCTGTTACTTCATGAGTTTTTGGCTAGCTGCTCCCGCATTCTTTTTTGGCCATCCTATGTATATTTTTAGACTTCACTTCCCAGAGTTTTTCTCCTTTCTATTTTCCCGAATAGGATTTAACTTCAATTTTTCAAAGGATGCCTTTTGGCTCTATCTGATTCTTTTACTTTTATATTACACAGTGGCAATTTTGGGGGGCCTTTTACTATATATTTTTAATTTGGTGTATACAATTAAATTGAACCTCTCTTACAGGGGTCTTTAAAAGATTTCCATGCAGCATGCAGAGATTTCACTTCTGGCCCTGTCCCTTTTAATTTCTGTTCAACGAACTTCCTCATTTTTGTGTAGCTCCTCTTTCTGAAGTTAACTACTATTGTGATGGGCTCCTTTGGTGTCCCCCTTCCCAAGTGCCACATGACTATTTTTTTTTTTTTTTTTTTTTTTTGCTGGACTAGACTAACATAGTTATCCCTTTGGAAATTGACAAAAAGGGTCACTACTGACAAGCGGTTCAGCTGAATTCACCACTTGCATCAAAATGTGTTCCACATAGGATTAAATTAAGAATTGCCTCTCCTCTTCTGGGTTCAACAACTTGTTGCTCCAGGAAGTAGTCATTTAAGGGATCAAGAAACTGTCTCTACATCCTGTCCTGAGATTTACTGCATATGTCACATGTGGAAAGTTGAAATCCCCCAATACTACTGAATTTTCACAGCTCCAAAGGGGAGCCATACTAGTCTAGTTCAGTAAAATAAACATGGAGTCCTGTGGCATGTAAAGACTGACAAATTTATTTATTGCATGAACTTTCATGGGAGAAAATCCCACTTCGTCAGATGCTTTGAAGATGAGGGAAATTACAGAAAGGGAGGAAATAAATGCAGGGAAGTGTAAATCATGGGATCAGTCACACTGTAACAGCAAATCAAAACCATTGTTGATTCAAACACTGGAGACCATCATATAGAGGAAGACAAGTTCAAATTATCTGTTGTAATGAAAAAAAACTCCAAAGTCCCGATTAAGCCCTTATTTGCAAATTTGATAGCATTGCTTCACGGCTGTTAGCTGCCCTTGGGCGCTGATACTTCATTTATTGTATTATTCACTTCTTTGGTTGCTTCTCTTCTTTATAAATTCTATATTTATAAGGTGCATAATGCTGTGGAAACTACTTCTCAAAGCATTCCAGTAAGACTGTTCATATTTCTTACATTGCTAGACTTTAATTTCCTCTTTTTATATTTTATGTACAGCCCAATTTAAATTTTTTTTTTTTTGCCTCACTCCTGCTCTGAGAAACTTTCTTTCTGAGACAATGACAATGACGCTTTTTATTTTAGTGAGCTAGAGAGGTGCCTTAAAGCAGCCGTATTATATTGTACTGAAGGAGGCAAACTATTTTTGTGACATGATTAAACAACTAGGGTTCATGTAGCAGTTGCTGCTGTGCCAACCTATAGGAAGAGCAGCAGCCACGTACCCCAGAGGGATACAGGGCAGGTCAGCAGGTGGAAGAGGCCTGCAGAGAAGCAGAAGAGAGACTTATTACAAAGGAGCTGCAGACCTGACCAAGGAAGGCTTTTTTTTTTTTTTTTTTTAACAACACAGAAGGGGTTGAAGGATATTGCAGCCCTTTCATAGCTGAGCTGATAATGATGTCTTGGTCAAGGCTCAAATGCTTATGGCCTTCCAATCATAAGCATTTCTGAAAATGACGGAGATGTGCATATAACATTATAGCATCTAACCCTGGACATGGAAATGTACGAAAAGACAGGAACCATCAAAACCAAGTCTCAAAAGGAATAAGAAAATTAAATATACAATGAAATACTACTAAAAGATATAGGGAAGTCATTCCATGTATGTATTTTTTATCTGATGTTCTTGGAGGGTGGGGGAGGGGTTGGATGATTTTCCATAATAGAAAGTGCAATTACATAAAATATACAAGAAACTTTATTCTATTAAATACATATTCTTGAATAAATTATCAGCCTATTCTAGAATTTTAAGAAGGTCCTGGATCTCCGTGATGCCACAACTTCAGAACCCAGAGGCAAAAGGTGAAAAGCACCCCAACACTTCAGCAGTTTCTTATGAACACAAAATCTCTCATCATTTCTTGAGTAAGTCACTTAAAATTACCACATGCATTTTTCTGGTGAAATTATGCAGGGAAATTTCTTTTGAGGCAGTCACCTACCTCTATATAAAAAACTTGCTCTGCACATTGGGCTAAGCCAAAAGCTTATGAGTAAATGGTAGCATCATTGGTTGAGTGAAAAAGCACTATCACATTTTTTAGCCAATAAAGAATATAAATGGACCATCACCCACCTGAGGGTTTTTCATCATTGCAGTTGAGAAGACTGGGGTTTGCCTCATGCATCAACAGCAGTTTTACAAGGCTTGTCTACAAAAGGACAAAAAAAAAAAAAGTAACAGTAGTATGATATGAATATCACAGTTGCAATTCAGTTTAAAAGGCCTCTTTCGTCAGTACTTCCATATTATTGGAAACCATAGGGTAGTATAGTCTGCCTGCTCCAACCAGCCCCACAGCCATTGTATAAATCTCTAAATTAAGAGGTACACACAATGAATAATTTTTTCACTAGCCTAGGATTTTTTCTCCAAGTTTCAGTGTAACCTAGATACACATACTCTGCATACGCAGAGGTAATCCCCATCAACAATGACAGATTACCATCCCCACCTGCCAGGGTCTGAATTCCAAACATTCTTCACATCAAACTATCAGTTTGACTACATGGGGGTACTAAAACAAATGAAACTGTGGAAGCTCTTGTGGCCATTGGAATAAAGCCCCTTTTTGTCGACATTGCTAGGCAGAGTTTTAAAGAGGCACCAACCAGGACACTGACCAATGCAATATAATAAGCAAGAAGCTTGGGGGTAAATACATCGAAATAAGGCACAACAGGAGACAATTTGGCACAATGTCACTTCATGATGACCTTGACAGGATCCTACACAATTATAGCACAACTCACCAAACCTGGCATATGGAGTCTGGTGGCTGCACGCTCCCTCACATTGAGGAAAACTGGCAAGTTCCACCAGAGGATGAACAGGAGGATGCTGGAGAAGATCAGTCCCCTGAGAGAGATGACTTTTGAGACTGAGACTTAAAATGGCCAACTGAAAGCCAGCTTCTGACACACCTTGCTGCTATGTGTCCTGATTCCTATTCTGTATTTGCTGAGCTTGAGTCACAGCCTGAAACCTGGCCTGGGAATGTTATATAAATACATAGGCTTTCAATTTATTATTATTATTATTATTATTATACTATATTGCCATTCTCTTTTCTATTCCAAGCGTCCCATGGCTGCAGCAATTTTTCCTTCCCCTTTCCTGGTCTGTCCTGCTCAGTGAAAAAACCCTGGGCCCAACACTATTCACAAACCCAAAACTGTGGCTGGTATATCATACAACTGCAGATGCATCCTTATCCCTCATCCTGAGGCACATTCAAGTAATATTGTAAAACAATGGTTGTAGGAAAAGACAATTGGTTAGTATTCACATGTCATTTAAGAGGTAGAGATGGACACTACATGTTCAGTAAAAGGTACCAGGTACCAACAGTACTATTCCTTGCTGAGGTTGAAATGCCCTGGAATACACTTTTTTTTTTTCTTTCTACTTTTTCTGCACCTCTGCAGTTGAAATAAAACACAATTTAAGACCAAGGAATTGCTAAGTTTTGTTCTGCATATGGTAAGGAGTAGCCACATACCCATTTCAACCCAGTATAATTGGGAAGCCTTTTTCCACTCCTAAAGCATGTCTGTATAGACTATTCTAGTAAATAACTTCACAGTATGTCTCACTGGTCTGTCCTCTGTCTTTTTGAATATGACCACTCTCTCCCTTCAAACAACCAAATGCATACTTGACCACTATTAGGCAACTATTCAGGCAATTATTCAAATATTTTTTTCCTTCTGTCCCAGAGGCCTAGCACACCTTCACTAGCCAGGGCATCAGAGGATAAGTGTGGGCTCCCAGAATAGCTAGATTAAATTACACATCCTTAATGTCCATAGTGGTTCTGGAGGCAAACAATCCTTTCTCCATGAATTTAAATAGAGCTGAGTGTTGAAAGCTTGCGAACAGGGGACAGCAAACAGGGGAGTTTGAGAGGGAAGGAGTTTGTGAAGCCCCGAGAAGGAGGTGAAGGCGATCCCCTAGCTGAAAGCAGCAAGGGACAGAGCGTAGCTTGGGTGAGGGTTTGCTAACTGTGTGTTTGTTTGTTTGACTTTTCCCTTACAGCTGACTTCTGTTAGTTGTTTCTTACTGTGGGTGGGGGCTGTTTGCACCATTGTTCCCTGATCACCTTTGAGCACCAGCCTCAATCAGCCTTGTGATCACCCTTCCCCTGTGTGTTTAACGAGGGGCAAGGGCTGACCTAGGCAGAGAAGGCTTTAAAAGCCAGTGGCTGAGCAACCAGAGGACAGCAAACAGGGGAGTTTGAGAGGGAGTTTGGGGAGGAGTTTGGTGAGGTAACGATGGTGAAGAGGAGCCGCACTGCTGCCAGCGCCCCTTCTGTCTCTTCTACCTGTGCCTGTAGCCAGACAGACATCCTGACCATAGATATCTCTACCCAGACCCTGGTGTGGACTTGCAGGGACTGCAGCCTGCAGTTCCCTGTCTCCAACAATCTGGCTGGGGAGATGAATCGATGTTACAGGTGCCTGCTGGTGGAATCTCTCAGGAGGCAGGTAGGAGAGTTACAGGAGGAGGTGTCTCGGCTCAGGAGTATCCACACCCTGGAGAAGTTCCTCGACAGCATCCACGAGGAGAAGTGCAAGAAGGAGGGCACTATCCAGGTGCCAGGGACTACTGCCACAACACTGGAGCTAGATGGGGAGCCTGTGGCAGGGGGAGGACACTGGCAGCTGGTTACCTCTGGTGGTAGGTAGTGCTCCACCCCTGCCCACAACCCACCCTCCGTTGTGGTGAAAAATCGTTATGCAGTACTAGAGATGGTGAAGGAGGTGGAAGAGGAGAGGCCATGCACCCCCGAGGCTGGGAGGATCACAGCCACCACAGCTAGGAGGAAACGTAGAGTTGTGGTGGTTGGGGACTCACTTCTGAGGGGGACGGAGGCACCCATCTGTCGCCCTGACAAGCTCTCTCGGGAGGTATGCTGCCTGCCAGGTGCCCGCATCCGAGACATTACAGAGGGATTGTCGAGAATCATCTGCCCCTCTGACTACTACCCCATGCTTCTCATCCATGTGGGAACCAATGATACTGCGAGAGGTGATCCTCAGCAGATCAAAGGTGACTTCAGGGCTCTGGGAGCGCGGGTGAAGGAGTTTGGAGCACAGGTGGTGTTCTCCTCGATTTTTCCGGTCAAGGGTAGAGGCCTGAGCAGAGACATGCATCCTGGAGATGAACGCTTGGCTGCGAAGATGGTGTCGTCAGGAGGGCTTTGGCTTCCTTGACCATGGGTTGCTGTTTCAGGAAGAAGGACTGCTAGGCAGAGATGGACTCCATCTTTCGAGGAAGGGGAAGAGCGTATTTGGACGCAGACTGGCTGACCTAGTGAGGAGGGCTCTAAACTAGGTCTGGCGGGGGAAGGGGACCAAAGCCCACAGGTCAGTGACAATGTGGGAGACCAGGGGGATGGGATGGAACTTGGGGGGTGCCAGGACTGTAACTCCAGGGATAGAAGAGAGGGTAGCTGGAACATGTGGGGGGAATCAAATAACCTTCTTAGATGCTCTAATGAAGACCTAATGCCTGAGGCAGGTGGGGGAGGTCAACACCAAAAGAAACTGCAGGGAGGTAGATACAATAGAATTGAAAATCAAAATGGGAAAGTAGGGCAATCAGCTGGGTATCTTAGGTGCCTATACACAAATGCAAGGAGCCTGGGAAACAAGCAGGAGGAATTGGTAGTACTGGCGCAGACAAAGAACTATGACATGATTGGGATAACAGAGACGTGGTGGAATAGTTTGCATGACTGGAGCTCTGCAATAGATGGGTATAGACTGTTCAGGAAGGACAGGCAGGGAAGGAAAGGGGGAGAAGTAGCACTATATGTAAAGGAGCTCTATAACTGCTCAGAGCTTCATTATGAAAGTGGAAACAAGCCAGTTGAAAGTCTGTGAGTTAAGTTTAGAGGGGAGAGCAACAAGGGGGATGTTGTGGTAGGTTTCTGCTACAGACCACCAGATCAGAAGGAGGAGGTAGATGAGGCATTCCATGGACAACTGACAGAAGTTTCTAGAGCACAGGCCCTGGTTCTCATGGGGGACTTCAATTACCCTGACATCTGCTGGAAGGCCAATACAGCAGTGCACAGGCAATCCAGGAAGTTTCTGGAGAGTGTTGAGGACAACTTCCTGGTACAAATGCTGGAGCAACCAACTAGGGGCCTTGCACCTCTCGATCTGCTGCTCACAAATAGAGAAGAATTTATCAGGGAAGTAGAAGTGAATGGCAACCTGGGTAGCAGTGACCATGAAATGATGGAGTTCAAGTTGATGATTAAAGGAAAGAAGGAAAGAAGCAAAACGCAGACCCTGGACTTCAGAAAAGCAGATTTTGTCTCCCTCAGGGAACTGATGGGCAGGATCCCTTGGGAGGCTGATCTGAAGGGGAAAGGTGTCCAAGAGAGTTGGGTGCATTTTAAAGAAACCCTGCTAAGGGCACAGGAAGATACAATTTCGATAAAGAGAAAGCACAGCAAATGTGGAAGGTGCCCACTGTGGCTTAACAGAGAGCTCTGCACTGAGCTGAAGCATAAAAAGGATGCTTACAGGAAGTGGAAGCTAGGACAGATGACTAAGGAGGCATATGAAGACATTGCTCGGGACTGCAGGGATAAAATCAGAAAGGCCAAAGGACAAATGGAGTTGCGACTAGCGAAGGATGTGAAGGATAACAGGAAGGGGTTCTACAAGTATATCAATAACAAGAAGAGGATCGGGGATGGTGTAGGTCCCTTACTGAATGGGGCAGGCATCCTCGTGACAGAGGATGAGGATAAAGCCGAAGTGCTCAATGCTTTTTTACTTCAGTTTTCACAAGCAGGGTCAGCTCCCAGCCCACTACACTAGGTACGGTAGACTGGGGAGAAGAAGAGAGGCCCTTGGTGACAGAAGGTCAGGTTAGGGACTACTTAAAGAAACTAGATGTGCACAAGTCCATGGGACCGGATGAACTGCATCCGAGGGTGCTGAGGGAGCTGGCTGATGAGACAGCAGTATCGTTGGCCATTATCTTTGAAAGCTCATGGTGAACAGGGGAGGTGCCAGAGGACTGGAAAAAAGCAAATATAGTACCTATCTTCAAGAAAGGCAAAAAGGAGGATCCAGGGAATTACAGACCTGTCAGCCTCACCTCAATCCCTGGAAAAATCATGAAGCAGCTTCTCAAAGAATCCATCCTGAAACACTTGGAGGAAAATAGTGTGATCAGGAACAGTCAGCATGGATTCACCAAGGGTAAATCATGCCTGACCAACCTCATCGCCTTCTATGATGAGATGACTGGATTTGTGGATGCGGGAAGAGCCGTTGATGTGATATACCTCGACTTTAGCAAGGCTTTTGATACAGTTTCCCACAGCATTCTCATTGGCAAATTAAGGAAGTATGGGTTAGATGCATGGACTGTAAGGTGGATAGAAAACTGGCTAGATCAATGGTTTCAGTGTGTAGGAATCAATGGCTCCATGTCAAGTTGGCAAGCAGTAACAAGTGGCGTGCCCCAGGGGTCGGTCCTGGAGCCAGTTCTGTTCAATGTTTTCATTAATGATCTGGATGATGGGATAGATTGCACACTTAGTAAGTTTGCAGATGATACCAAACTGGGGGGAACGGTAGACACCCTGGAGGGCAGGGACAGGATTCAGGGAGACCTAGACAAATTGGAGCAGTGGGCCAAGAGGAATCTCATGAGGTTCAACAAGGACAAGTGCAAAATCCTGCACTTGGGACGAAAAAACCCCATGTACTGCTACAGGCTGGGGAGCAATCAGCTAAGCAGCAGCACTGTAGAAAAGGACCTGGGAGTCATGGTGGATGGGAAGCTGGATATGAGTCAGCAGTGTGCACTTGCTGCCAGAAAGGCCAATGGCATACTGGGCTGCATCAGAAGAAGTGTTGCCAGCAGATCGAGGGATGTGATCATTCCCCTCTATTCTGCACTAGTGAGGCCACATCTGGAATACTGTGTCCAGTTTTGGGCTCCCCACTACAAAAAGGACAGGGACATATTAGAGAGAGTCCAGAGGAGGGCAACAAAAATGATCATAGGGCTGGAGCACAAGCCCTAATGAAGAAAGACTGAAGGAACTAGGCTTATTTAGCCCGCAGAAGAGAAGACTGAGGGGGGATTTGATAGCAACCTTCAACTACTTGAAGGGTTGCTCCAAGGAGGATGGAGCTCAGCTGTTCTCGGTAGTAACAGAGGGCAAAACGAGAAGTAATGGTTTCAAGTTACAGCTGGGGCGGTCCAGGCTGGATATTAGGAGAAACTTCCTTACTAGGCGAGTGGTGAAGCATTGGAATAAGCTGCCTAGGGAGGTGGTGGAATCTCCATCTCTGGAGGTGTTCAAGGCTCAGCTGGACAAAACCCTGACTGGGATGATCTAATGGGAGTGGTCCTGCTTTTTTGGCAGGGGGTTGGACTAGATGACCTCGTGGGGTCCCTTCCAACCCCATGATTCTATTAATTGACCTTTTTTGACCACCCTGAATTTTTGTCTGTAAACCTGTTGGAGTAGTGAACCACTCCTTTGAGCAACAGGGGGAAATACCACTTTCAGTTTATAAATTCTGCATCCTGGTAGGGGCAAATGATAGCTTTCATGAACTGACACAATACAGACTGGGAATTTCCTGTGTGTATAGTCATCAATAATCTCCTAAGCATTTATTACCCAGCATTAGAACACAGCTAGATAGCACCTTACGGATGACACAGCAGACTCCAAAGGAATGGCTCCTGTACTTGAACTCTTCATGATGAATTGGCTGGCTGCAGACTGGTAATTTTCTGGCATGACCAGCTTCCAGACGGCAAAGGCATCCATAGGGCTGTATAAGCATGGGCCACCATATGGTGGTATACTATTTGTGCACCTACAGGTGTAGCTCTGTAGAGATCTCAAAAGCAGCATCCCTTCCCAGCCTCAGATGCTCTTGCCACTGCTGGTCACCTGCAGAACAATCCTTTCTTACCACTTTCCCACTCCACACTGGTTTGTCAGGCCCCTAAGTAGCACTACACACCATGCAGCTGATCCAGGAACCAGTCCTCTTGGCCCAACAGTGTAGCATACTCAATCTCCTGCAACAACTTCACAGTGTTCTCCTGCTTCTGGGGTAGCTTCTGAGGCTGCCACCAAATACTCTTTGCACCTGCATCATCTCCTTAGCAGCGAAGCAGGTAAAAGCCAACACTGAATGTATCCAGGCCTTATTATTGTAAAAACGCCCAAGCAGCCTTTTCCTATTCATGTTGCCATAGCAGGGTGGTGATTTTTTTTGTGCTCATGTTGGCAGGCAGCAGTTTGAATAGTGCTAGCTCTACTAGCATAGACGCCCGGAGCAGCAAGCAGCAGATTTTTTTTTTTTTTTTTTTTTTAATGGAGCTCACATGGCTTCTGCTTTGCATCCCACAATTCATAGGGAAAAAAATCCCAGGATGCACATTACTAAGCATGAGCCAAAGGACTATGGGAAACCCCCTGAAAATTCTACTCTCTCAGCTCACATACAGCACTGCTGTGTGTTCACATGACAACGTTAAAGTGGAACAGGAATCCCATGGGACTGCTATTGGTGTGACTAGCATACTATGAGTTACCAGACACATCAGAAAGTTTCCCCCTAAACTCCATGTGCAGATATACCCTAACTCACTCCTTGTTGTCACTACCAAACTAGTGAATTGACTCATAGCCACTACAAAAGGAAAAATTTTCTCTATAGCTCAAAGTGATTGGCAAATTTGTCTTACATTTATCAGCCCCTTTGATAGAGATAGTGAAAATTATCTTGACCCAATACCATACTGTCAGTATAATTTTTTCCATTCCACTTGCAAGAATGCCACAAAAAATACTCTTTGCAGTTCTTGCAGCTGTACTGTACTGTAGCCTCTTGAGATATTTGTACAACAAATACTGTTTGCACATTGTCTGTTCTGATAAATGGAATAATAAGAAAGCAAGAAATTAAAAAAATAGCACTAAGAAGGGGTGGAGAATATACAGAGCACATGGATACACAGCTGAAAAAAAGAAGAGATCTTTTGGTCACCATGACATATATGGTAAAATGCACAATGTTTATAATATAAACATGAACAAGCAGCTGAAGAGTAAACAGAAAGGTAGACCAGACAGGAAAGAAAAGATTCTTTAGCCCAAACTAGGGAGAGATCTTATGAAAAATGAGACCTGGTTAGAAGGCCAGTAGAGAGCTAGCAGCATAGATGCAACTGGTCAAGGCAAGAACAGTATGAGGTTAAAAAGGCTAGAGATAAGGAAGTTATTCCAAAAGAAATAATGCAAATACTAGGAAGACAATGTTCATTCAAAAACACAGATAAGTTAGTAAAAAGAAAAAAAAAAGCAATGGGGAATTATTTCATAAATTCAAAAGTAAAATATAATATTCATACAAATCAGGCAAATATTGTTTGCAAAAGACTGCTAAGCTAATTTCTTTCTAAAGCTATTTCAAGCTCTTCAGCTTCCTAATTCTGATTTTTCCTTTCTGGTAGAAGCAGCGCAGAGTTTAATGCACTGTGACAGTGGGAAGGGCAACTATAATAATTAATTTCAAATCCTGTTAGCCTTGCTCACCAGTTGAAACCCTTAACAAATATTTGTGTGTTTTTCCATTACAAATGACATCTAACGCACTTTGTCACTGAGTGGACCAAAAGAGCAGCAACTGCATAATCTCTTTAACAATGATTCTGGAAAGGAGTAGTGGTGATACTAAAAGATTTATTTTATCCCCTTTCACTTCAGGAAGAATAGGCAACTTTTTGGGTTAGACTAGGTTTTGGTACTGGGCCATGAGAGGTTTGTTCTATGCTGTAATGTCAGTGTTTCTTGCTGTTGAAATAATTCCAGGTGGAAGTCTTGAGGCACATGATTGAGGCTAAGGTATGCAGGTCACTACTAATTTCAATTACTTTATAGCTCCTATGGCTGGATAGTGAATGCCTGGCTGCTTTAGTTTTAAACTAATTTCATTTGCATGCTTAAGAAACAGGAGATTAAAATCCATCTGGCATATTTCTTCATAGAATACGGCTGCATCATACAATAGAAAGCATTTCTACAGTAGATACTGTATGCCAATCCTAGAAAACAGTCCTCAGAAAATGCCTCTTTCTACAGGTGTGTCAATTCTATAGAGACTTTAATCATAAGTAAAGGTAATTACGATAGCATGAACTGCAATGCTTAATAATACATTATAAATCCTACAGGGAAAAAGACATAACTGTGCATCTGTTCTTAGCAAATTAAAAAATTTTAACCCTTGTTTTTCCCAATGTAGTTTGTGCCAAATACTACATGTGAAAAGACTATCTGCAGAAGAAATGTGCCTTCCATAGTGACAAGTTCCAGAGAGGTAGTCATGTTAGTCTGTGTACAGCAAACACAATGAGCGTCCTGTGGCACCTTAAAAGACTAATGAATTTCTTTGGGCATAAGCTTTCTTGGACTGCAATCCACTGGTTAAGCATCTGACGAAGTGGGTTGCAATCCATGAAAGCTTATGCCCTAAGAAATTTGTTAGTCTTCAAGGTGTCACAGGATCCTGTTGTTTTTGCAGAAGAAATGGTTACTAATACAAAATCTTATCAGTAGAAATTATTTTTACACCTTCACTTGTAGAAAGCAAATAGCTCCTCAAGGAAATTAACTCACCCCTCCACTCCTCTTCCTGGCTGGAGGTAGCATAAAGCATTTGGTTTTGTTAGCAAATTCATTCAGTTTTCATTTGTCCAGAATACACATTTGAAACTTGCTAGTAAACATTTTTCTCACACTGAATAATTGAATATTTTATAAATGAAATACTGATATACGTGTTCTTCTACAGAACCAGTGTGAACAGGCTTTATGCAGGTGAATTACATGTGTTTTTGGGTGAAACAAAATACATTTTAAAATCCGCAATCAAGACACTTGATAGCCCTATGACTCCCTTCACAACTATCACTCCAGTCCTTGGACAGGAACAAGCATCACAATCCTTTGTGCAAACTTTGTGGCTATTTGGCTACTGAAATATGGATTCAGTGGCCATACCCATTCATCTTTCCCCTGGTCCACCCTCAAGACCCCATTTAATGTTAGTTTATGACCAGCTAACACAAATCTTACTTCTAGTATATATACTGTGCACAAAGTCATCCTGTGTGCTTTCTCTGCAGTAACATTACCAGCAGAGCAAAACAATGGGATTTCTGTTCTGCTGGGGGCCTTTATATTCACAGGTAGATTTCACTCCTTCAATAAAATTAGTTTTAAATCTCCCCAGTCTTTAACCACTGCTTTGTTAAATATTATGAATGTTAAAGGCCAGATTTATTGAAAGAAAATCAGCTATATACATAAAAGAAACTACTCATTCTATAATGATATGCACAAGGAGGGAAATCAGAATATGTGAGCCTAACTCCATACTGTAGGGGGTAAGTGGACTTTTTTTTTTTCTAAATGGCTGTATATAAATGTTACAGGTTTGTCTATTCAGTGAATTACTCTTGTAACTGTGAAGTAGGTTGTAAATCTCCAGTACATCAGCTTGCTATACAGTAACTCCTTATTTGTGCTATACTACTAAGCACAGTGAAAGTCACTGAGTGTGGCTTAGCATACTATGCTTTCAAGTATTGTGCCTGATCTGAAACAGAAAAGTCAAATCTCACTACAGAATTTTTAGCACACAGTAGCAGAATAAACATGGTGACTGAGTGTGTCTAGATAGAATCATAAGAAAGGACCTTGAGATGTCATCTTTTCTAGTCTTCTGCATTTATGGCAGGACAGAGAGCTGGTCTACACTGGTGGGGCAGTTGTCAGGAGATATGCAAGCTGCATAATATAGCTTTTGTATCTTCCACTGATTTACTTATACTGATGTATCGTGACATCTTCATGGCCCTGTGTCAACGGGAGATACTCTGCAGCCAGTGCTGCCTTCTGTCTTTCAGGGAGGTTGGCTAATTGAGTCAACCACAGAGCATTCTCCCATCATCTGTGCAGATCTACAAAGACCAGTTTAATCAGAGTCACTGCATTGATGCCTGTCATTGTGGCAACACAGAAATACCATAAAAAGTATCTAGTCCGTCCCTAACAGGTGCTCTTTAAATCTCCAATGACGGAGATTCTACAACATCCCTAGGCAGTTTATTCCAGTGTTTAACTACCCTGACAGATGAGTTTTCCCTAATGTCCAACCTAAACCATCTTTGCTGAAATTAAGCCCATTGCTTCTTGTCACAGTGCTTAGCTGCGAGGCTAAAAATTGCTGTGCCAAGCCCTGGCACCATCTATTCTCATAGGTTCCTAGAGCTCAAGCCATAGCTTGTGCTCAAACATCTACAAAGCAAGCTCTCAAGCTTGAGTCAGTTGACTTAGGCCAGATGCAGGTTTTTAATTCCAGTGTAGACATACCCTGCGTGCTTGGCAAACTTGGACACTGTAGATTATATTAGTGGTTCCCAACCTTTTCAGTAACATGGCACACTTCAGTGAGGCAAACAATTCCACAACACATCCATTTTTTTCAGCTATATTTATTACTCAGAAACATCATATTTACTGTGGTTACAACCCTGCTAGGAAGGTTTGCAACACAGTGCATGCAACAAGCTAAAGAAGGATCAAATGCAGTAATAAGGAGCTCCCTCATTTCAAAATAAGGAAAGTCATTTCAATATAATATAATAGTATTATATTGAAATGACAGTTAAATCAAAATTGTTATTTTGAAATAACACAGTGCAGATGCGTTAATTTGATATAACTTTTATTTATTTATTTATTTTGCTTTTCTCCTTCCCAGGGTGCTTTCCTTTTTCTATATATTGGGTGGGCGCATGGCCCTTGTAAGGGGCCATGCTGCCATACCTCCCATGGTGCCTCTCTCCTAAATTGAACTAGCAAGTCCTATCCATGGACTTGCTATTTTGATTTGAGTTTCTATTGGGGACACGTTAAATTGATTTAACTGACTAAGTGTGGACATAGCCAATGAGTTTGCAACCTAATCTAAGTCGACCTCTCAGACTAAGTGATGGAGAAAGAAAGTACTATTATCTCCAATTTAAGGATGAAGAAAAGATTTTAAATATCTTATCCAAGATCATACAGGAAGTTTATGGCAACACTGGTATTAATTGAGATCTCCTGGGTTTTAATTAACTGAAAGGCTGGTTTAAAAGTTAAGAAAAAATATTGCTTTATATTATTCAAGAGAGTTTCTAGGCTCAATCCACCACATTCATGCCCTTTAACACAAACCAATGAAGTACATCAGCAATCAGATCACCTCAGTGCAGACAATGATAAATTATTTGTAGCAAGCCCAACATGGCATATGACACTTTATTATGTGAGAACACAGTAATCAATGTTATTGATTCAACCTGAAGCAATTACTTGAAACATATTTATATCTTTGATGGTGAAAAGCCTCACAGGTTAACAACAAAACCTTTAAATAAATTCTGTATGCTAAATGTGACTCATGTAGGACACAGTAGTATATTTGTATTCAACTTACATGAAGATATACCTAGGCAGCAAAGTCTTGTACAATTTAGTAAGTAGTCTGCTTCACAAATCAGTAAGTAATGTATTGAAGAATCTAATCCAGGGGAGATAAAGCAAATAATCAACTTCTTAGTAAAAGGCAAGAATAAGCACAGCACACCAGAAGTTAAATGGTCTGTTTTAATTAGTTGCATGGTTAACAAAAATGAAGTAACTGGAAAAGTCCATTCTTATCTGTGATTTTAAATCTTGCAATGGAATAGAATTACATTATATTTAACTTAGAGGACAAAAAAATCTGTTATATAAATAAAATTGAAAGGCCAGTATAATGCTCAACGTTCCCTCTAATTATTCGTAGGCTGTGTGCGCAAAAAAAAATTCTTTGTGAGCACCATTATTAGCAATATTGAATTTTTTTGTGCACACTTTATTTTGTTGCATGCACCCACATGTGCACAGCTTAGAGGGAACAGTGATGCATAAAAACAGTTTCATTCCACGGCTCCTCTAGGTCCAGACAGAGATCTCAAAGGGATGTAGTAATTTACAATAGTTCAAGTCTGAATTTTATGTAAGGTGGGAAACATTTTGAAAATTGAATTACATTCATACATACATTTAATTTACATCACTAATTGGAAATAAATATTTCCCTTCAAGTACTTGCTATCCAAACACTTTAGTAGGGTGCTATTTCTTGTAAATAAACCTGTAATAAACTGCTGGAACTCATTGCTACAACATATAATTGAACCAAAATGCTTAATCACTGTTTCCCACAGGGCCTCTAGGCTTGGGAAAGGCCTTCCCCCCACTCAAAGCAGGGGTTTTTCCTTCCCCAAGTCATTGTACCTGTGGAGCTCTTCCTGACCAGCCTTCTGCTCCTTCTCTAGATCAGTCTGGCTTCAAAATGCAGCCTTCCTCCATTTACACGCTCCTGTAGCTGTCCTCACTCTCACCCCTTTCTCTAGAGGGAAGGCTTTTTAAGTCCTGAGTTGAGATTTAATTTGACCAGGTGTGCTAAAGGGACTTGCTGAGCCTGGGACTAACATATTGGCTTTCTAGAAGTCTCTAGAAACACTCTCTCTCTCTCTCTCTCTCTCGGCATAAACCAACCACCAAATTGTTGGGACTAGAATAAAGCTTATCCTATGGGTTGGATATTCCATAATTATCCAGCAAGGGGTCTCTTGCTCCTTTCCTTTCAACCAGCGCTAGCCTCTTAGGCGTGATCAACACTAGATAATTGCATCAGCATAACTATGTCAGTCAATGGTGTTAAGCCAATCTAAGTCCCCAGGCAGACAGCGGTAGTACAGTGGAAGAATTCTAGATGCTGCCTGCCTGGAGGTGGATTAACCACAGTGATGCAAGAACACTTCCCGTTGGTGCAGGTTGTTTGTACATTGAAGTGCTACATCTGTACCCATGTAGAGTTTTAAGTATAGACACGCCCTTAGAAACAGGATAGACAGCTAGGTGAACTAGTGATTAGAACTAGATAAGCAATTCTTACAATCCTGAATCCTCTAAAGGCAAATGGCTAGTCTGTTTCCACTGTCCAAAGTGAGCCTCCCGTGAGCCATCCAGTCCTTTTATGACCATTTAAAAAGAAACAAACGCATGTAGTCATATAGGTGGCAAATGGATGATGATTAGTGTTATTTGAAATAGAGTCACAGTGAATCACATCTAAGGGCTTGTCTACACTGAGGGGTGGGTTTTAGGCTGTCAAATTACAGAAGGCGAAGATGACTGATCACACCAAATTGCTTGTCTAGGGTCTCATAACCCCACTGCTTACATTACTTCCTGAAATGTATTGAACTGTGGGTAGCTGGTGCAGTGACTTGTGGGGAGGCAGTCATCTTCCTCTCACTCCTCCTCCCCTCTTCTTTAAAGAAAAAAGAAAAACAACTTTCCTTGTCTCTCTCTTGCAGACACAACAGATGGGTACAGTGTTCGTGGTGAGAGAGAGAGAGAGAAGAATTAATCAAAAACTTCCTGAGACTGCAAGCAGGGGAGTAGCTACATTGTCATGGCAAAAGGAACAGGAAAAACCAACAGAGCTACACTCTGGCTACACAGGGACCTATATTAGAATTGTAGATTTCAATCTCAGGCCATTTGCAGGGGTGGTATTAGCAGATCGAATTACAGCTCCATTTTTTTTTCAGATGTAATGCTCTGATAGTGGAGGCACAGACTGCAGAAGGCCAAAATAAGCAGCATTATGTCAAAATTCACTGTCAGTGTAGACAAGCCATAAATCAACTAACCCTTGAAAAATGCACCAAATAAATTATGACAAGTTCCAAAAGGGTAGCCATGTTTGTTTTCCCAAATTATGCTTCTCACTGATGCTTCTAATGCTATGGTACTAGGCCTTCAAATAGAGAGTGCCATGGCATCTCTAGAATTGCTAGGGTGCTTCTTCAATCTAACTTCCTTCAATTCCTTTTCAGTGTCTAACTATATATAATAATACATCTGAGGTCCCCGATATGCTTTTTTTAATACAGCAGTCTATTTTCTTCATCCTAATACTTAATTGCCAGAACAAAGCAATACCTTATACTCAGCTTGACAGCATTTCTGCTTCTCTGGTTGCATGTAGTGCAGTCATGTTTTAACTTCTGATCAATTAAGAAATGTTAGGTAATATTCTAGGCATCAGTGGGCAGAACCTTGTTAACTTTGGTGAAAATTGGAAAATGGGAATAGGAGAACAGAGGACACACAGACCCAGCAATTTCAACCAAGTCAAATGTCTATAAATCAAATAATTGGTTGACATCAGCCATTGACACCTTCCAGCACAACACTCTGCTACTCCCCCAACTCAGTCTTGTTCATTGTCTCAATGGTGTTTAAAATGCTGACAGTCTAATGACTTGGGGAAAGAAGAGGTACGCAGAATCACTGACATGGGTAGGGAGCACCTGGCATGTGGCAGAGGATGAAACGGAAAGAGACATGGAACCCTAGAATGGGAAAGGGATAAATAGGAGGCACACACAGAATCCCTGACTCAATGATCCCTCTAAGGCCCTAGGGCAGCGGACCAACTTACATTGCTTGCTGCAGGGCCACCCCCCATAGGACCAATCCTGCCCCCCCACCAGGAGCAATCCTGGCTCCTGATCTCCCATCCTCCCCAGCCAGCCCAATCCCATCCCCTGCTCTGCCAGTCAGCCCCCTCCTGCCCTAGAGCCAGGCCGATCTCCCTCCTCCCACCCTAACTGCCCCCTGGTAATCCCCTAGCCTGCCGGAAACCCAACCCTCCACACCCTTACCCGGCCACTGGAGCGGTACGGCATGGCACAGCCATTGCTCCTCCAGCCGGAGGAGCGCTGCTAGGGCATACTCAGAGCTTCTGAGCATGCTCCGTCAGAGCTTCTCTGGGTGAAAAATGGAGGTTACTCTCCTTTGTGCAGTAGCCGAAGTTCCTCGAGATGCATGTCCCCAACATACTCCACTTAAGGTGTGTGCGCTCAGCCGTACCTCGGATTGGAGAGTCTTTACCAGTGGCTCTAGGGGTGGGAGAGGAGGCCCCCCGCGGGACCCAGTGTCTCTTTTCACGCCACCACTCCCCCACTCTTCAGTTCCTCTCTACTGCAGAGACCCCAATGAAAAGGGAATACTCTGAAGTAGAGGGGATGGGGGGGTAGTGAAGCATGTTGGGGACGTGCATCTTGAGGAACTTTCGGCTACTGCACGAAAGAGTAACTTCCATTTCCTCATCGAGCAGTGTTCCCGACTGCTCCACTTAAGGTGAGTATTTAGCAATTGTTTTGTCTGGAAGCAGGTACTTTGGATAGAGTGGCCTGTACAGTACTAAGGACTGCTTGTCCAACATCAGTGTCCATGCAGGAAAGTTGTTCTAATGCATAATGTTTTGCAAATGTATCTGTTGAGGACTAAGTGGCGGCCTGACAAATGTCCAAAATTGGCACCTTCATGAGGAAGGCTACTTAGGATGCGACTGATCTGGTAGAATGAGTGCGTATAGAATCAGGTGATTGAGTATGAGTAGTGGTGTAAGCCATTCGTATACATGAAGAAATCCAACGTGATAACCTCTGTTTCGAAATATGTTGTCCTTGAGAGCGTTCGGCTGTAGAAACAATCTGGGTGTTCTTCTAAAGGATCTAGTCCTTTCCAGGTAGCACGCTAAGGCCCTTCTTACGTTCAGAGTGTGTAGGGATGCTTGCTGCGGTGTGGCATGTGATTTTGGAAAATATACCAGTAGATGTACAGCTTGGTTAAGGTGGAAAGGGAATGTGATTTCTGGGAGGAATTTAGGGTGTGGTCGTAATGAGACCTTAGTGTTATAGAAAACTGTATAAGAAGGACCCACCATCAGGGCTGCAATTTCTCCTGCATGTCTGACTGAAATGACTGCAATGAGGAAGGCCACTTTCATTGATAGGTGCAGGAGTGAAGTTGTCACTAATGGTTTGAATGGCAGCTTCATTAAGGCCCTAAGTACTGTCATGAGGTTCCATGGAGTTGGGGGTGACCTGACTTGTGGGTACAGATTCTGTAAGCCTGTCATTAATCTCTTTACTGTTCGATGTGTAAAGACAGAAGTACCGTCAGTGGATTCATGAAAGGTGGAGATCACTGCTAGATGAACTCTAATGGTGTTAATTGAGATGTTTGTTTGTTATAGATACAACAGGTACTCCAGGATACGAGGAACTGGAGCACTACAGGGATGGATATCGCATTGTACACACCAGGATGAGAATCGGTGCCATTTATACAGGTAAGTTTGTCTTGTTGCTGTTTTCCTACTGTTCAGTAGAACATGTTTAACATCCTGGAAGCACTGGTCTTCTAACTCATCGAACCATCTAGGTTCCACGCAGTCAGGTGGAGTCTTCTGAGGTAAGTATGTAGTACTGTTTCGTTGTTCCGTGATAGTAGTGTTGGTAGAAGAGGTAGAGAAAATGGTGGTGTTCTGGACATCCTGAGGAGGAGCAAATACCATGTTTGGCATGGCCATACCAGTGCAATTAGTATTACTGTTGCCTTTTCCTGTTGAATTTTGCGAAGAGTGTGAGGAATCATCGGTATGGGAGGGAAGGCATATAGAAAGAACTTGTTCCAATTGAGGAGAAACACATCACTGCTGGAGACTTGTCCGATGCCTCTGCGTTAACAGTAACATTTGCATTTTTTGTTCTTGCGAGTGGCAAATAGGTCTATAGTGGGAGTTCCCCAAATTTTGAATATGTGTCATAGTATGTCATCGTGAAGCTCCCACTCGTGATGATTTGTAGTGATTCTGCTCAGGGCATCTGCTAATGAACTGTCCTTGCCCGGAAGGTATATGGCAGATATGTCGATACCATGGTATATGCACCATTCCCAGGGTGTCATCACCTGTAAGCATAGAGGATGCGATCTGGTTCCCCCCTGACAATTAACATAGTACATACATGTCATGTTGTCTGTACGTATTTTCACGTTCTTTCCTGACATTGAGGGGAGGAAGTGTTGACAAGCTTTTCTAATGGCTCTTAATTCAAGGAGATTTATGTGAAGAGATCTCTCTGAGGTGGACCATGTGCCCTGGGCAGTTTGTTGTTGGAGGTGTGCCCTCCAGCCTGTAAGGGATGCATCCGTTGTGATCAATGTGTCTGGGTTTTGTTGAGTAAAAGGGACGCCTTGTAAGAGATTGTTCTGGTCCACCCACCATGATAGGAGAATCCTTTATTGTTTGTGGGCTGGAAAGGAGTCATTTGGAGGAGGTATTTCAGCCCCTGGAATGTTTGAGGAACCATAATTGGAATGGCCTCATACATAGTCGAGCGTGTTTGATCAGGTAAGTTGACACGTCCATGTGTCCCAAGGTTTGCACGCAATAATGGATAGAGACAAACATTGCTTTTTGGGAAGCACGGGCAAGTTCCTTGATTTTTTTATATCTATCCTTGGGAAGGAATGCCCTTGCAAATGGTGAGTGAATATGTGGCCCTATAAAGTGTATCACCTGTGCTGGTTGTAGAGATGACTTTTTGTAATTTATGTTGAGGCCTAGTGAGAGGAGAAGCCTCACGGTCATTTGGATTGCTTTCTGTGCTTCTGATTTTGTGGGAACGCTTATGAGGAAGTCATTTAAGTGGGGGAATATTGAGATGCCTTTCCTGAGAAGAAAGGCAGTTACTGGTTCCGTGAGTTTTGAGAATACTCTTGGTGCTGTGCAAAGACTGAAGCGAAGTATGGTGTATTGGTAATGTTTGTTTAGAAATAAGAACCTTAGAAACTTTCAATGGGCTGGGTGGATAGGAATGTGTAAGTAGGCATCTCTCAAGTCAAGGGAAGCCAGCCAATCTCCCTGACACAGTGAAGGAAGTATAGTGCTTATTGTGACCATTTTGAACCTCTTGACCTGCACATGTTTGTTTAGTTGTCGAAAATCTGGAATAGGTCTCCAGGCTCCTGTCTTTTTCTGGGTGAGGAAATATTTTGAGTAAAAAACCCTGCCCGAATGTTTGCTCAGAACTACTTCTATTGCTCCTATGTGGAGAATATTTGATTTCTTTGAGGAGTTGTACATGACTGTGGTCCCTGAAAAGGGATGGGTGGGGTGTCAAGATGAAGGGTACAATATAAATGGGATGGAGTAACCCTTCTGAATGATCTCCAACACCCACTTGTTTGTTGTTAAGCTGGCCCATTGATGGAGGAATGGGTGTAATCTGTTGTTGAAAATAAGAGGTTCTAAAGGTGTCTGATGCTGGTCTGGGAGAATATGGTTGGGCAATCCCTCGACCTTGATATCAAAACTGTTGTTTTAGGTTGGTTGCCTATAGGTTTTGAGGAGGCCGAGTGTTTTGTCGTCTACGATGTGACTGCTGAGGTTTATTTCTAGAGTTGTCTGCCCTTCTAGTGTGTTGTCTTTAGGAGTATCTATAATTAAAATTTTGTTGTCTGTAGTATTTCTTCCTTGAGGTTGGGGTGTATATGCCAAAGGTTCTGAGGGTAGCCCTTGAATCCTTTAAATTGTGCATCACCTTATTTGTTCTATCCCCAAACAGGTTGTCCTTATCGAAGGGGAGGTCCTCAATGGTGTTCTGCATCTGCCTTGGTAGGTCTGCAGCATGGAGCCTTGAAGATCTTCCCATAACAACTGCAGTCCCCAGTGTTCTAGCTGCTACTTCTGCTGAGTCAAGGGCTACTTACAATGCTGTCCTAGTGATTAACTGACCCTCAGAGATTAGTGTGTTAAACTGATCCTGCTTATTTTGTGGAATAAAATTTGCAAAATACAAGAGTTTGGTATATATTTCATGATCATAATTGGATAGTAAGGCTGTGTAATTGGCTATCCTGAGTTGTAGTGCAGCTGATGTGTATACTTTTTTGCCAAGAGTATCCAACTTCTTGTCCTTCTTAGTGACTGGATTGTTCCTGGAATATGACTGCCTACTCCTTTGATTAGCTGCCTCTATAACGAGGGAATTTGATTGTGGGTGGGTAAACAAGAACTCATTATCTTTGGGGGCAATGAAATATTTTCTGTCTGTTTTCTTGTGGGATGGGGCTGCTGATGCTGGAGTCAGCCATATGATGTTTGCAGGCTCCATTATGCCCTCACCCATGGGTAAAGCCAGTTTGTTGGATCCCGATGACTGAAGGATCCTGTATAACTTGTGCTTCGTAGTCGGGCCATCATGGAGAGAAGTGTCCATGCTATCTGCTGCCCTTCTGAATAGGTCACGAAACAATTTCAAATCATCATTTTTTAATTGTGCCTGATCTTTTGGAGACTCTTCCCGTTGTGGAGGTCTAGAGGCATCATTTGTGGTCTGTATGTTATGTTGCCGCATGGGAGGTGGCATGATTGTGGTATGGATCTGCCTTCTGGGTAAGTATTACGCATAAGGTGAAACGGAGGCTAAAACGGCTAGCTGTTGCAGTTTGGTGGTAAGATCTGAGATGGTGGCTGAAATATCCATGGGTAGGGCCACTGATAATTCATATTCATATTAACTGCAGGAGGCTGCGTGATCTGTTGATCCGATGCTTCAGGAAGGATAGAAGCTTATCAGATGAAGAAGTATGCTCGGACGAATGAGATACAGGGGACTGACAACTATCAGAGGAATCAGTTTGAAACAATGGTTAGATTCGGTAGGAGTGGATCACAAAGTCCTCCACTGAATCAAGATGTTTTGTTTTATTTTTATGCTTTCTGGCCCCCGAAGGTGCAGGAGGATTTTTCATTATTGGTGTTAATGGCAGCACGGATAACGGTGCCAAGTTGTCAGATTGCTGCAAGGAGTACTGCACCAGATTTGTAAGAGTAATCAGTGCAGCAGGAAAACATGACGGTGCCGTTGTCGGTGTAAGCAGTGGTGCTGGGGTCAGTGCTGATGTCTGCAGCACTGTTAGAAGCAGCAGTGTACTTGTCGGCAGTGAGCCCACTGCCAAGGTGACTGTTGGTGCTGAAGTGGGATGCGCGGTTTTGAGTTGAGCTGCAATCTCTGTTGGGTTTCTGTGGGCGATCCAGCCTCACAGGGTCTGTAGCACCTGAGGAGATATCAGCCCTCAGGATGTCATCGTTGATCTCAATGCCCCTGGATTTCTTTGGGGGCACTGGAAAAGAAAGGGCAGGATAGCACTTGTGCGCTCCCTCACAGATGCGAGGAGAGGCACCCGGATCTGAGGTGGGACAGAGAGCCTTCTAAGAGGAGCAGTTTTAGTTTTCTCTCTCTCTCCTTTCTAGTCCTGCTTGTCAGATTTCGACAGTGTTGGCATTTGTGTGCCAGGAGTCCCTCACTGAGACATTTTATGTGGGATTGGTGACCATCAGATGCCGGCATCATGTCTTTACAGGACGCACAGCGCTTAAAGCCCAAAGGGCTAGGCATTGTGCCCCTGTTGAACTGAAGGTTTTCTTTTTTTGTTACAGTTCTCCTAATCTACTATCTGTTCTATATATACATATGTATACAGCTAGTCCTCACTTAGTGACCTACTCGTTTAGTGACCCCTCAGAGTTATGACCGGCTCTCTGATGAGTTGGTATTATGGCAATGTACGAGAACTCGCATCAACTCTCTCAGATTACCTATATTTACAGTACACTATGCAAACTAAGTTCAGTACATTAGAGCTTAAAACATTTAAAATATATATTAAAAATGTTATAAATGATGCAAAGGTGACATTAAAACTATCTACCGATGGTTGAAAAACCCACTACCAGTAAAGTACATTATGCCTGAAATACCGGTAAGGGCTGCTCCTCGTTTAGTGACCAATTTGTTTATCAACCAGGTTTCAGGAACGGAACCCGGTCACTAAGTGAGGACTACCTGTATATATTTTTAGAATTGGCTTGGCGTCTCTCGAAGCGCCACCGCAACTCTGTCCATGGTTGGAGGTGGTAGAAGAGGAACTGAGGAGCGGGGGGGGGGGGGCACGAGGGAGTGGAGGTGCACGCATCACCAGTGGTGCGAGAAAGGACACCGGCTCCCGCAGGAGCCTCCCCTCCCCCCGAGACACTGCTAAAGACTCTCTGATGCAAGGTGCAGCTGAGCCACATACCTTAAGCGGAGCAGTCAGGGAACTGCTCGATGACGAATTTTTAAAACTCCCAGCTCCAGGGGAGCTCTCAGCCAGCCAGAAGACTGTCTTCCAGCTGGGTAGGGACTCTGCCTGCCAGCTGTGAGTGGCTGGTTGCATCCCCGGGGCAGGGCAGCAGCCACGCAGCTTACAGGGAACATTGCCTGACATGTTGGAGATGGTGTGTGGGTGGCAGGTTACAGGGATGGGAGAAGGAACACAGGGAGATTGTGGAGAAACAAGAAAATGGTGGAATACATGGAGACTGTAGTGTGTGCAAAGCACTTGGACTACAGAAACAATGACATGTGTGTCCCTCTAGTCTCTTAGCAGTGCTTCAAAAACATTATTTATGTACACAGGGAATATTCATAGGGAATACATATGAACAAGACAATGCCACTCCTTTGACAACAGAATCATAGAATAGTAGGACTGGATGAGATCACAAGAAGCCATCTAATTCAGTCTCTCTCACTTATGATAGGACTAAGTATTATCTCTAGACTATCCTGGACAAGGGGATTTCCAACCTCCTCTTAAAAATCTAGAATTATGGAGATTACACAACCTCCCTAGGCAATTTATTCCAGTGCTTAACTACTCTGACCATTCAGAAGTTTTCACTAAAGTCCAAACTATATAGCCTTTGCTATAATTTGTCTGTTGCTTTTAGTTCTATCCTCAGAGATTAAGAGAACAATTTACATCCCCTTTTCATATAACAATCTCTTATTAACAACTGCTACCTTGTCTGCCCCTCACTCTTCTCTTCTTCTGACTAAACAAACATTTTTTTTTCCATCTTCCCTTAAAGGTCATGTTTTCTAGACCTTTTCATTTTGTTACTCTTCTCTGGACTTTCTCCAATTTGTCCACATCTTTAGAGTCCTAAATGGATAGAAATGTGGATGTGGATCTAGATTTATGTCCATATCCACTCACTGCCAGTACTTCTCCGAGCCACAATCTTCATGCCAAATTTTATATGTATCTGCACCCGCACCCAAGCTTGGGCTTACTCAGTTAGCATGATGGTCTTTGATTGGCTCATTCCTCATTTGGCCCTCACCCACTTTTTCTTTTCCTTGTTTGCAGTTTGTGTGCTGTTCTGTTAATCAGCAATTTCTTTGGCCAATGAAATCTCTGATTAACAGCACAATGCACAAACTGGAAACAAGAAAAGGAAAAAGCAGGCAGGGCCGATGCGCAGAAGGTGTCCATTGAAAGCCAGTAGGGACTGAGAGAGTCCCACCAAAGGCCAGTATGCTGACTGACTGACAGATTCTGATTGGCTGGCAGAGCTGAGCTGGGATTGGCTGGAGTGCTTCCTTTGTCCCCTGTGTGCTGCTGACCTGGATCATAGCAGCAGCTGCAGCGATGGATTGCACCCTAGGGAGATAAAAATAAAATCCTCATCTACACTCCAACCTCCAACAATGGGTCTGCAGACATCTGCACCTGCATTCATGGATGTGGATACCCATGGAATTGACTTAAGGATATACAGGGCTCTGCGCATCTTTCCTGAAATCTGGCATGCAGAACTAGACACAATATTCCAGTTGAGGCCTAATCAGCAAGGAACAGAATGGAAGAACTACTTCTGTAGAACTAGAAGACAAACTTAAAATGATGTGTCAAAAACGTATTATTTAACATCACAGTTTGGGAAGAACAAAATAGAAATTGCTGTTGACATGCCAACAGATTGACTGAATTCTCAAAATAGAAAAAACATACATTTGAAAAATTAAAGATCCAGTAGAACTAAACTACGTACCCTTGTAGAGTTACTATGGATTCTGTTTAATTAAAAAGAAATCATAAAGCTATTTCTCTGAGGTACAGTTTGGATGGAACATTTTTGATCCAGTGAAATTTTATAAAAAGATAGCTGTTCTTTGAAGTTTTCATTGAGAAGGTTGAGTGCAAGAGAGAAAGCTCACACCTTCTAGTGAGACTCAGATTCAACCCCATGTTCCGCCTGACGCAAGTGAGACTTTCATTGCAGTACATTCTTAATTAGGAAGAGGTCAGCATCCTAAAAACCTTGGACAGAGACAGAGAAAAACCCTCTCAAAAAGGTTTGGGGTTTATTCAATATGAAATTAAAACAAATTTCAAAATCTCCACATTGCCACCAAAGTTGTAATTTTCTGGCCAGCTCTACTTTCAGTCTATCTTCCAGAAAGGCAGCCAGGAATTCTGTTGTCCTGAGCATATGTCCTGTCCTGGGTACAGGATGTGGAGGCTCCTGGCTACAATGAGCAGGTTCTTCTTGGAGTGGTTTTGTTATACATAGAAGAACTCTATGTAAGCTCAAAAGCTCATCTCTGTCGCCAACAAAAGTTGGCATAGTGAAAGATAATGGCTCATTCACCTGCATCGCTAATGCATATAGAAAGCAGCAAAGGAGTCAGAGAAACTACTGCTAATTGCCGACTTTGTATGTTCCTCCATTATAGGTTCCCAGGCTGACCCATTTTCTTCACTTTGTGTGTAATGCAACATACAGAGAGGCTGCACACAGCAGAATAAGGCAGCACCTGAATTCAAATACTCCCAGTAACACCAAGACAACACTTAAAGGTTGATCACAGCATACATCAGTTGTTCTCAACCTTTTGTGGATCGTGACACACACAACAGTGTGTTGTGACCCTACAGGAAACACCAGCCTACCCCTCCCAAGCAGAATCCAGCCATTGCCCCAGTTCTCGGTGACACAGTTACTGCCATGTGGTGACACAGTGGTTGAGAACCTCTGACTTATATAGTTAAGGATAGAGGCTATATACATGGATAAACTCTACAACATCTTTGCACACTGGCTCCCTACTTAAAAAGCTGCAAAGCCTCCACCTGGAAAAACAATTTGCAGATTGCAAATGGAGACATTAGGCCTCCTGGGAAACCTTACAAAGAAATCAAGAGTGACTTGTTAATGGGAGAGATGTTTATGATCCAAGGAGTAAAGAAAACTCGCACTTATGGGCAGGAAAAGAACAGAAGGTGGTTCATCCAAACTAATCAGCTTTATTTACAACTGTAACAAGGGGTAAGAAATGGAAAACAGATGAAAAATAAAATTGGCTAAACAAATGAAATGTACAAACTAATACAAAGCCCACTCCACATTAAAGATCAGATAAGTTATATAGCTCAGTTACATAAACCTCAGGAAGGCCTATTGCCACCAATAAGACTCCAGTGACAAGATAAAAGACAAGATGAATAAAGCAAGATTGGAAAGAAATTCTTCAGATAAGGCTGTGAAGTCTGCTCTAAACTATTACCAAACAGTGTTTTGGTTTCTTTGCTCTCATTTGGGTCTTTCTGAGGAGACTAGATTCAACATTGCTGATAAGATCCTCCCCTCTCTTGGTTTGGTATTTTCTCCCTAAGTAGTATATGGTTTACTGTATTGGGTTGCCTTAGTAATAGATGGTGGGTTGCTGCTATAGTAATAGATGTAGGTAAAACCACTCTGGCTGTTTTTTTAGTTCTCTACTAATAAAGCCACACACTTTCGGGCTCTGCGTTCTGTGTCTGTTTCTAATGTCTTTTAAATACAAGGACTCTATATAACATAAGCTTTTGTGCATATATCTATAGACTATTGGAGATGGCAGCAAGCAGCCCAGCACAGATGGACAAACTCACACTAATGGCACTCAAGTTAGTCTGTTAAAATAGCAGTGTGTGCGCCACTTAGCTGGCAGTACAGACTCTGAAGTCCTCTCCACACCTTGGTTCTGAGCTTCGGTGGCTAGCCTGAATCTCAGCCAGAGCAGCAACATCCACACTCCTACTTTTAGCATGTTAGTTTGAGTCCCACTAGCAGGAATCCAGTCTATATGAGATGGGAATCACTCTCAGATTCAATGTATACATATCTTCTGCAACTGCTGACTCAGGGTAAGATACTACCTCTGGCTGAGCCTTTTATTTCTCATAGAGCTCCACTGATGACTCTCCCAAGCTGCAATGTTATTCTCCTGTAGCCTTTGGGACACACTAGTTAAAGCTGTAAATTCAAACAGCTGGAGATTTTCTGAAAATGATAAAAAATGTACCAGTTTGCATATTCAATAGGTATGCATTACTTAATTTACACATATTCCCAACTATCAAATCCTTCCCTTCCTCATTCCTCTTCCCCATCAAAATCCAGACATCCTCTCTGTCAAAGCCAAGATTTTGCTTTATGTTAGAATCATAGAGCTGGAAGGCACCTCATGAGGTCATCTAGTCCAACCCCCTACTGAAAGCAGGGCTACTCCCACTAAACCATCCCAGCCAGGGTTTTGTCAACCAGGTCTTAAAAGTTTCCAAAGATGGAGATTCCACTGCCTCCCTATGTAACCCATTTCAATGCTTCACTGCCCTCTTAATGAGAAAATGTTTCCTAATACCCAACCTAGACCACCTCATCTGCAACTTAAAACTATTGTCCATTGTTCTGTCCTCTGTCACCACTGAGAATATGATACCTCCTTCTTCTTTGGAGCTCCCCTTCAGATAGTTGATTGTAGTTATCAAATCCCTCTTCAGTCTTCTCTTATGCAGACTAAATAAGCCAAGTTCCTTCAGTCTATCCTCAAAAGACATGGGCCTCAGTCCTCTAATCATTCTTGTTGCCCTCTGTTGGGCTCCTCCTAAATTTGTTCACATCCTTTCTGTAGTGTGGAGCCCAAAACTGGACACAATATTTCAGATGCAGCCTCACCAGTGCTGAATAAAGGGGAATAATTATATCCCTCCATCTGCTGGCAACACTCCTACTGATGCAGCCCAATATGGCAATAGTACCTTCTCACTCCAGCTCTCTGTTTCAAGTGTCTTCCAAGCTCCTTTGAATTCTTGACTATACATTGTGCTATATGATGCTAGGTAGTTTGAAAACTCGGATTCTAGATGTTTCAAACTGGATATCCAAAATAAGTGAACACTTCTGACCTTAAATTTTCTGTGCATGAGAGCTCCATATACAAAATAGGGACACTATCACTCTTTTACCTCACAGGGTTTTGTGAAAATAAATTAATTAAAATCTGTGAAATCCTCATTCACTATAGTTGTGAGCTCTGCAGAAAAGCCAATGGGAAAATACATGGTCATTAGAGCAGGGTTGAATACTGTGCTATAAAGTAGACATAGGTTGCCCATTGACCAGTAAAGAGAAAACAAAAAGTGAACACCTCCTACTCTGTGTATTGAATAAAGCAGGACATCCTGTGTGGAAAATGGTATGTAAGCAAGTGATTACATCCTGAATCATAATATGTAGTCCATTTGGGGTTGAATTAAGTTTGAACCAGGAACCATAATTTTGGACATATGCAAAATTCTGAGTGCTTGAATTTCCAAGCTTCTACAAAATGTTCTTTTTAAACTTTTTTAGTGTGTGTAATTAATATATGCTGAAGTGGGAGTTATAACATTGAGCATATCAAAGATAGCTCACTTATTGATCACTGTAATACTGTGATGGTCAAACAGGAATATAGAATGCAGCCTGCATGCTCAATGAATTAATCTCACACACATTTATTTTTAAGTCTTAAATTATTTCTTAAAAACTGTTCCTGAACACAGTCTGTATTTAAAACAGAGAAATGTATCTGTGTTTCAGTGTCATCTTGTATTGTCTACAATTAGCATATGAAATATGTATTGAAATCTTCTGAAAAACAGTAAAAATGAAAGAGGGAGAGGGAACTTAGAAATCCAACAGAGGTTCTCTTGAGGGAAATAAATGGAATTTAATCTAAAGGGAAATGCTGACACTGTATCAGAAGATCATCATGTGTGCTGAAAAGGAAAGACCAAGAGAAAAGGATGATCTATGGCTAGATAAAACATTCTTGAAAAGATTTCTTGACCATAAATGAAAGAATTCAACTGCTTGACAGGGAAAATATATATTACCTGAATGACTATACTCTATTTCATTTGAAATACTGAACAATCTCTACCCCCGTGAGTTCAGTTCAATGAAAAATACCTTGGAATATGTTTGCAGAAGCCCTGAAACTGAATTTGGAGGGAACTCTGTGGTGATATGCAAGTGTCTGGCTATGTAAAACCGAGTATATTTTTTCCTCTTTTTATTTTAAATTCTGACTGAGTCAGGTTTACTGATATAATGTTGAAATAGGATAATTTAATGATCCATGTACATTTATTTCAATTTAGAGGTTAGCATAGAGTTAGATCAAATAGAATGAAACTAACGCTCATGGTGTAATAGAATAATAAATCTGCAGTCAGACCAAAAGTAAACACGAACAGTTAGCACAGCAACTTTTATGGTCAGAAGTCAGTGAAAAGGAAATATTTATAGTTGACCCAAAAGAAATGGTGATTTGAAGGTACTAAGTGGCAATTCAATTTATGTGATTAGGCTAATTAATGGAAATTAATCAAAAAGTTTTGCAGATGCCAATATATGGGAAACAATATTTGATTCAGGAAAATAAGTACAGTGAAGGCACGAAGGGAGGGAGCAGGGCCAACTCAACCATAAACACAACTAGGAGGTTGCTTTGTTAACAATATTTTTTTTTTGTTGTTCTTAATGGAGAACAGTGGGTCCAGAAGGTCTCCCCAAACTTCTGAGTTTGTCACCTCAGGCCAGCCAGGTTTCAAAGAAATTATGGAGGCAGATCTGATTTTGTACCACAGGTTTATTAAAAGGACAGGAGAAAGGGTTTAACATATGGGAACACAATACCTTATCATAACATAACCCTTATTATCTACATATACCTTAACACCCCTATTACCTAAATAAAGAACATAACAAGTAGATGACTAGTTCACCCTGGGGTGGGTGGTCACACCCCTGTAAAGGCCCAATCGATTCTTTCCCCACCTTCCTCCCTGCCTAGCCAAGGGCCCTCTGATAATCACGGTTTTCGTTCGCCTAAGCGATGCTGTACTCCATGCAGGGTCCCATGCTGTCCTCAGGGTCCTGAGAAAGAAGGTCCTAACTTGGGGCCTCTTCTTCTGGCCACTGGGGCCGGGATCCTTAATCAACAGTCCGTTCACCCCAGATCAAAGTCCACTTCAGTGCCTCCTGCCTAGGCCACTGATCTTCAGGGTCTCCTGCAGACTGTCTTCTTCAGGCCTGCCAGGAGTGCTCAGATTAGATGTTGAGCTGCTAATACCAAGCATCAGTCACTCAAGCCAGCTCAGTCTCTGAGAGCCTCCGAGATCTTCAAGCAATCCAAATGCCTCAGGCATGCAGTCCAAAATGCGGAGAAAAGCTTAATCAGTCTAAGTGCTGGGCAGAGTGGGGGGGGGGGTGAGAGAGAGAGAGAGAGAGAGAGCGCGCGCGCCCTGTCTCCTCAGCGGGCACCCCTTAAATACTTTGTCCCCCAGCCAATCAGTGTTGGGCCTTTTTGCGCCGAAACAGCTCTCCCCCTTGCTTCCATGAGGAATCTTCTCGAAAGAAGCAGCCCATGTGATCCCTCAGCCTCTGCTTATTTGCCTGTCTCCAGGCAGACTCACAGATCTTGGCAAGCTGCCAAGTATTGCCATTAGTTACATATATGAAACTATACTAACTCACTCTATTCTTAAACAGAGTTATGCCAACTTCTTACCTATTACAGTTAGATCAATTTTTGCTGGGGAGGAACAGCATTAAAGAATCCCCACACATTATAACATATTACAATCCAAACAAACAACATTCAAACAGGTCATATTATACTGGAAAAATCCTCTACAGCTTAGGGTGCCAGGCTTTGAGGAGTGACAAAATAGATTGAAGTAATTTTTTGTTCTCTATCTAAAAATATATTAATATTATCATTTGTTGGGAGGGGGACCAAAGTCATGGTGCACTTAGAGCACCAAAAACTCTTAGGACAGCCCTGGGACGGAGAGATGTTTAAAGGATAGCTATTTCATGGGTAAAAACATGTGAAAAGAATACATGTAGAACAATATTAGAAATTCCCTCAAAAAAGAGCTAGGCAAGTTAGCTAACCATTCAAGTTTTCAAGCTTTAGTCTTATGAAACACACTTGCAACTGCACTTTGTGTTGGTGGCTTCAGTAGGATACAGAGAACTTTCATTTAGCAGTTGCATTTTTCCTCTTTAACGCAATAGAAGTATTGATAACTCTCACGGATTTATTGTGAGTTTCTGATATTTCATGAATTACTTAAAACCACATTGCCTGGAATTTCGTGATTATGCATTTTCAAAAAAAAAAAAAAAAAAATCAGTACTTTTCCATCCCTGATGGACTGTGAAAATATGAACTCTAGAAGCGAGAAGTCAAATAAATTAAAAGACTAATAAAAAGAAGCCCATATTTATTTTAGAACTCATGATTTTTGAATACATGGGACTGGCGAAGCTGCAATTACTGTAGGTTGCTTCAGTTTGCAATATCCCATCCATCCAAGACACAGGATGACTTTCAATTTCCATAGCTACATAACTCATTCCTATGTAATGGCAACTGCTTCACACATGTTCACTGATAGATTGACATATCCTAGTAGTTGTCTTCCTCTTTTCTTTTCTGATATTTGGATTAGCACTGTTTTCATTAATTTTATGTAGAATGTTTAGCAGTGACTATATGTTTTACACTAGTTTTCCTTAAGAACGTCAGAAGTTTCTCTGGCATAAATTGACTTAGTGTCTGATATTTCTTGTCTGGAAGTTGCATGCAGCAAACATGTTTGTTTTTTTGCTAATAGCAGTAATATTTAAAGCCATTAACTCTTGTTGCATTGTGTGTGTATGTTATTTTATTTTTTGCTTTACTTCTAAACAAAATGAATAAAAAGTTCTCTGTGCCATGCATTCTAAGTCATGTACAACAGGTGGGAACATTAGACCTGCTGCCAAACTTTAAACCAGACCTTCACTGTTCATGTATCCTGACCAAAACTTAGCAACCAAAAATAGTATCTGCTGACCGCTTTAGCTGCAAACTGAAGGTGGTTTTCAGGAAATATTGCCAACAATTTGGTTTGTTAAGGTTGTAGTACAATTGTATGGAAAGGCAGCATTATACAATAACTCTGGTTTGTGCATTAATCTTCTGTAGTTTCACAGCACCTAAAGCTTGTGTTATTCTACACATTCATAGAATCCTTTAATATATGCAGAAAAGGCAATACCAACAAAAGATCATATTCAATCTCTGATGACATTTCCTTTGCTGTAACAAGAGCCCCAGGCAAAATAGAGAATGTGAAACTACAGTTCAGGTCTAATGAGTTTTATACCTTCAGTGCAGTTGTGTTAATGCTTCAGTGCTTTGACATCTTTCATATGGTTTAGTTCCAAGGTTACAGTGATAAGATACTAGCTGCAAAGGATTGCTTCTCTCCTCAGGCCCCATGGCACCAAGTCTCCTAGCTACCCCTGTGACACAACTGACTTCATGGGGAAAAAAAAAAAAAACAACAAAAAAAAAAAACCCTACAGTCTATCAGTGGTCTCCCAGAACTTCCAAAGGGGCAGCCATCTTAGTCTACTCCAGCAAAAAAAAAACCCAAGGAGTTGCGTGGCTCTTAAAGACTAACAGATTTATTTTTCACATGAGCTTCCGTGGGAGAAAATCCAATTTCATCAGATGCTTTGAAGATGGGGGAACTTACAGAATGGAACGCTCCTCCATCTTCAAAGCATCTGTCAAAGTGGGATTTTTCTCCCATGAAAGCTCATGCAAAACATAAATCTGTTACTCTAAGTGCCACATGACTCCTTGTTTGTTTTCTCCTAGAAAACACCATCCTAGCCACTATGGATGTTGACGCCCTCTACACCAACATTGCTCACAAAGATGGACTACAAGCCATCAGGAACAGTTTCTAGGATGATGACACGGCCTACCTGGTAACTGAACTTTGTCCTGACCCACAACTACTTCAGATTTGGGGATGACCTATACCTCCAAGTCAGTGGCATAGCTATGGGTACCCGCATGTCTCCACAGTATGCCAACATCTTTATGGCCAACCTAGAACATCGCTTCCTTGAATCTCATCCACTATTGCCTCTCCTTTATCTACCCTGCATTGATGACATTTTCATCATCTGGATGCACGGGAAAGACTCACTGGAAGAATTCCACTGAGATTTCAACAATTCACACCCCACCATCAACCTCAGCCTGGATATGTCCACACAAGAAATCCACTTCTTGGACACTACTGTATGTGTAATGGATAGACACATTAACACTACCCTGTACCAAAAACCAACTGACTGCAATGCATACCTGCATGCCTCCAGCTTTCAGCTGGGACACACGAGATGACCCATCATTTACAGATAAGCTTTAAGGCACAACAGAATCTGCTCCAATCCCTCAGAGACTAATACCTACAAAATCACTACCAGGCATTCCTGAAACTACAGTACCCACCTGGGGAAGTGCAAAAACAAATGTACAGAGCCAGACATGCACCCAGGAGCCACCTACTAGAGGAGAGACCTGACAGAAAAAACAACAAACCACCACTGGTCATTACCTACAGTACCCAACTTGACTCTCTCCAAAACATCATCAAAGATCTACAACCTATCCTAGAAGATGATCCTATATTCTCTCAAGCTTTGGGAGGTATGCCTGTCCTGGATTACAGACACCCCCCAACATGAAGCAAATGCTTGCCAGCAAACAAACACCATACAACAAGAACACCAACTCTGGAACCTATCCTTGCAACAAACCCTGTTGCCAACTCTGCTCGCACATCAACTCCAGTACTACCATCACAGGGCCTAACCACATCAGTCACACCATCAGGGGCTCATTCACCTGTACATGCACTAATGTGATATATGCAATCATGTGCCAGCAATGCACTCAGCCATGTATATTGGCCAAACCAGACTGTCCTTGAGTAAAAAGATAAATGGACACAAAACAGACATAAAAAATGGCAACATCCATAAACCAGTAGAACAACACTTCAATCTCTATGGACACTCAGTAGCAGACTTGAAAGTTGCCATACTTCAGAAAAAGAACTTCAAAAATAGACTGCAGTGTGAAACTGCAGAGCTGGAGCTAATCTGCAAGTTTGACACAATCAGACTGGGTCTAAATGGGGACTTGGAATGGTTAACACATTACAAAAAGTGATTCATCTGTTCACACATTCTCTCCCTTTGATCAATTGGTGAGAATGAGTCCCATCTGCTCTGAACTGACTCTGCTAACACTTACCCTTGGCCACCTTGGCACATGTACATATACCTCTCAATGGTACTTTCCACTTCATGCATCTGATGAAGTGGGCTGGAGCTTACGAAAGCTTATTCCCAAAGAAATCTGTTAGTCTATAACAGACGTGGCCAAACTGCGACTCGCGAACTGCATGCGGCTCTTTAAAGAAAAATTGCAGCTCCCAGGAGAGCACAGGAGGGAAGGGCGGGATGGCGGGAGACGGGCGAGAAATTTGCAATGGTCGGGGACAGCAGAGAGCCGGTGGCATGGTAAGAGCCGGCAGCGGAGGAGCAGCATTGTGAGAGCAGGCAGGGAAAAAGCAGCCTTGTAAGAGCGGGAAAGGGAGGGGAGGGGCAGCATTGTGAGCCTCACCAGCAGAAAAAAGCAGCATGGTGAGAGCCGGGAAGGGAGGGGCAGCATTGTGAGAGCCAGCAGGGAAAAGCAAGCTGTCAGTTAGGTGGAAAGACAAGCACTCAGACCAAGTAACTGGCAGATTCTACAGTTTACCCACACAATATTAATTCTACCCTCCTTGTCTGTGTGCATTATGATCGTCTTTAATTACATCAGTGCATGATTTTTTAAATACTTTTCTTTTTTGATATTGTTTTCTGGATAAATATATTTAAAACTGGCAACATAAACTGATCAAGAGCAAGTCTACAATGAACCACAGATAACAGATGATAATTAGCAATTTAAACCTGAAAAGCAATTGTAAATTAATTTTCTTTTTTAAAAATCACATGGTATTACCAGATATTGTAATATAATGCAAAATTATTTCTCTTGTATTTCTATTTTGAGAATTAAATAAGAATCATCAGAAATCACTGAAAATTGACACAACTGTTACATCCAAAACCACTGACTACTGTCAAAAGGTTATTAAAAAAATCCTCTATTTAAAGAATGTTATAAGTACTTATTACAGATCATGGTTCATTTTCAGCATGCAAAATGATTTAGACTTAAGATAGATCACCACTTCTGAAAACTGGCTTTAGAAAAAAAAAAAATCCTTAAGTCCCTCGAACAAGTGTGCCTGAGACATCAGTATGTCATCTGTTTGCAGAAGGAACTGCTAGGACATTTATAAGAAAATTTTAAATTAATATAACTAAGTTGATTACCAAGATAATTTACATTCACTGCAAAGTTCAATAGCAGCACTATACTTCTACTGATTAAATAGCATTCAACATGTATTAATTCTTTTTTGTTGTACAGTCAAAATCTATTTATATTTCAGTGCAGTCTTCATGAATGACTCTATGGGTATCTGAGCCCATTAAACAAGAGTAATTGTTGTGAAGGGCTGAGGATGGAAAATTGTGTTGTAAACTTTCTGAAAAAAACTCTCTCACCAATAAAGATTTCACTTTGTATTATAAAAACCAAATATTGATATTTAGAATTTATACAGGGCCTGACCCCAAACTGAATAAACTCAATGGGATTTATTCCATAGTATCTTCTGTGCACAGACTCCAAAGCACTTACTGAAACAGGCTCTGATCTTGCACTTTGTGTCCCAATAAATTCTCATTGATCTGTTGTGATTCTGGACAGTTGAAAAGGTGTCCCTGTGTGCATCTCTTCACAGGATTAAGATAAGAGCAGTATTTTCCCTTACTATTACTCTCATTCTAAAATTAATTGTGTCTGAGTCCCCAGACCTTGTGTCTTCACTGTCCATAAGTATTTCAGTGAACATGTTTACTGGCAGAAATATTGGCAGGGAAGTGGGGGCATGGTAAGAGATGGCAGGGAAGCAGCAATGGAGCATGGGGAGAGAAGTGTGACATGGTCAGAGAAGCCATAGCATGTTTAGATTTTCTCATAGGCCCTAATGCAGCATACTCGTTGTTAAAATACAATCATGTTTTACAAGTCCTAAACATGATGTGGAACATTAAGAAATGAAAATACAAAGGAGAAAAGTATAAAACTGAACATAGATTACTTTCAATTTTTGGCACAACTTACTGCTGTGAAGCATCATATTCCACAATGAAATTCAAAACATTGTGCAATACTTAGAGATCAGCATTTGAGAGAGCTTTTACCTACTACATTGACAAGTTACTGCCCAGATTTTTAAAAACCTTGCCATAAACCTGTAGTGTTCTACATCTAGCAACAGCTAAATTTTTACTGTATAGGCCTAGTTTCATGGTAATCTTAAATCATTATTAGAATCTGACAGTGGATTAATATTTGCCCTATTTTTTATGATAAAATTAAAGTGTGCAATGAATTTTAAGCTTAGTAATTTTGGAGTAGGTAAAAATATGTGGTTATATGCCTCAGTGCAGCTCTCTAAGGTTTAATAATTGACTTGTGTGGCTCTTGAGTTCCATAAGTTTGGCCACCCCTGGTCTATAAGGTGCCACAGGACTCTTGTTGTTGTTAAAGGATCTCTTAGCAATCTAGTCACATTCATCTATTTTCAGCTCAAGATTTTTAGCAGTGTTCATGGTCGTCTTAATCTTTAATCACTATAAACTTCCACAAAGACTGAAGTTCACGTAATTTTAAATTTTAACCTACTTGATGTTTCCTTTTCCTTGCAAGTATAGTTAACTAGCACAGTCTCTATATTATTCAGGTTGTAGAAAATGCCAGAAACTGCTTTCATCTGTAATAAGATATTCCTAAACATAAGCCTTTGGGGAGTTTTGTTTGTTCATTTGTGGGTTTTTCAAGTTATGACTGAAAACGTATATGAGTGGAGATCAGCTATTACCCTGAAACATTACACTTTGAGAAAAAAACGGCATTTTTAAAAGGTCTAGAAATGAATAACCACCCATTTTCCCCTTTAATCAATCATTTATCATCATATCACCCTACTTGCACAGCCTATGGTTGTTCTCCTTAAACTTTTCCAAAAGGTATGGTAGGGTCAAAATAAAATAACTTGAAAAACAGAGAAAAGAATTCAGCCTACTGTCCCATCTTTTCAGGGTGGCAGGGGTTGCTTGTTTGCTTTTTGAACTAAAGCTGAAAGTTTTAAAAGGTCGACCTGTGGGGTTTGCAGGATGGCATGCTTCAGTAGGTGATATTAATGTCATAAAAGAAAGTCTCCTGGCATGACAGATAAATCTATAGAAGTTTGAAGAGCAGCGTACAAAGTTAAGCTTAGGTGAGATGGGGGTTAGTAACAGGTGGAGGAGAATGGAGAGGATGAAGACAGTCTTTAGCACACAGGAAAAACTTAAGCTCTTTTATACCTAGAGACTTGTAAGTTTTAATGTTGTTAATATGCATATGACTCCATCTTAACTTTAGCCACTTTTTCTCCCCCATCACTCATCTCGACTATAAATTTATATTCAAGGCAGAACCTCCTAGAACTGATCCTAGTTTAAGAGTTCCACTCATGTATAGAGCCTAAGAAAAGGAAAAATGACAATAGCCCTGTGGCACCTTATAGACTAAAAGATTTCTTTGGGCATAAGCTTTTGTGGGCTCCAACCCACTCCATCAGTTGGATCTAATGAAGTGTGTTGGAGCCCACAAAAACTTATGCCCAAAGAAATCTGTTAGTCTGTAAGGTGCCACAGGACTCTTGTTGTTTTTGCTGTACGCAGATTAACACGGCTACTCCTCAAGAAAAGAAAGTTTAAACAGTGAAGAAAATTGTGAAATCTCCTGGAAATCTTTCCAGGCTACTGGGCTTCTTTTCAACTTCACAAATAATCTCTCCCTCCAAAGCCTCACTCATACATATATCTTATAAAAACCTTCATGGTTCCTTTATTTGCCAGCACTGGAGGACTCCATAACCTCCTCTATCCTCCCTGACTGCCTCTTTAGCTCAGTATCCCCTTTGTTAATGAGGCACTACCTTGGTTGGCAATTCCTCTGTCTTCTGCATTTGAGTGAGAAACATACCAAAGGGGGGGGGGAAGAAAAAAAAGAGCCACAGTATATGGGGGTGAGGGGTGGGGGTAAGGATCTTGTGGAAGGCCTGGAAGCAGTTCCCACATAACAGAAATGGAAATTCTCTTCTCCTCACCATACCTGCAGGGATAACTTAGCAGAGCAGTAGTTTGGTGGTTAGCTGTTCTCTTAATTGCTTTGACTGGCATCTTCACACATCCAACACAGAACAGGAGTTAAGTGGCATACCACAAAGAGGAGAGGACTAATAGGTCACGAGGTTGCAGGAGGGTGTAGATGTGCAGGTCATTTAACTTTTCTGAAGAAGGGAAAAATACATAGAGTCCAGGGGACTGGCCAGGAGTAACAGAGGAAGGGGTGAAAGGATCCCTTGGAGATTTTAAGATCTGAAACTTTAAGTGATATGTAATCCTTCAGGGGACAGTTAACTCCCAGTCCCTCTTGAACCATCCTACAGAGTTCAGTTCACAAACACCACTGTGGAGAAAACCACAGGATTCTCAGACAGCGTTCTAGTTCTGAATTATTAAATACTAACTTGTCAGAGGAAAAAAACACCTACATCATAGTAAGGATATCCACTCGAAGTACAGCATAATGATCCAAAAAGTGAACTGAGTCATAGAAAATGATTCCGTATCTATTATGCTAATTGAAATTCTTCCTAATTTTGAATACACTGTTCAATTTTAGAATTAGAAAACAGCATTTCAAGTCACTATCTCATAATACAGGGTAAAAATGAAATTTCACATCTACATATTTAAAAATACAAAATACTTTAAAATAAAATGTTAAGTTAACTTGTAAAACTCAGTGTCACTGAATATTATGGAGTTAAACTGCTTAGTATGATTAAAGATAGAATATATTGTTTTATGCAAAAGACTAGCATTTGCAACCACAACAGCAAGGAGAGAATTCAACCAGACTCTCAACCATTGCAACTTAAGGCATCCTATCATGACTAGCTGATATTCTACCATGGTAGGGCACTGCAAAACATTGATGTTTTATAAAGGTTCAAGGTCTTCTTCAGAAACATCCATCATGGGCCATTATCAAAAAGAGGATTCAGAACTAGAAAGGCCATCTGTCTAACATGTTCCTAGAAGACACAGTGGAAAGAAGTCCTTAAGAGAACTTCCCAGTTAACAGGTCTATGTTGATCTAATCCAGGTAAAAATCAGATTGAATTATTTAACCATTTTTCAAAAGAGAAGAGATTCATAAATACAGAACATTGTGGACTTTTATGTGCACAACAAAGGCATTAAAGGATTAGAATCATAGAATCATAGGGTTGGAAGGGACCTCATAGGTCATCTAGTCCAACCCCCTGCCAGAGGCAGGACCACTCCCAGTAACCATTCCAGTCATGGTTTTGTCCAGCCAGGCCTTAAACACCTCCAAAGATGGAGATTTCACCACCTGCCTCAGCAGCTCATTCCAAGGCTTCACCACTCACCTAGTAAAAAAGTTTTTTCTAATATCCAGCCTCGACTTCCCTAACCGCAACTTGAGACCATTGCTCCTCATTCTGTCCTCTGTTATTACCGAGAACAGTAGAGCTCCATCTTCCTTAGAGCATCCCTTCAAGTAGCTGAAGGTTGCTATCAAATCCCCCTTCAATCTTCTCTTCTGCAGACTAAATAAGCCTAATGCTTTCAGTCTTTCCTCATAGGGCTTGTGCTCCAGCCCTTTAATCATTTTGGTTGCCCTCCACTGGACTCTCTCTAGCATGTCCCTGTCCTTTTTGTAGTGGGAGCCCAAAACTGAACACAGTATTCTAGATGTGGCCTCACCAGTGCAGAATAGAGGGGAATGATCACATCCCTTGATCTGCTGGTAATACTTCTTTTGATGCAGCCCAGTATGCCATTGGCCTTTTTGGCAGCAAGAGCACACTGCTGACTCATATCTAGCTTCCCATCCACCATGACCCCCCATTAGGTCCTGTTCCTGTTATAGTGAAAATAAGAACAGGAACAGGACCTGAGTCTAGTAAAGTACTTAAGCACATGTTTAACTTTAAGCCACGGCCATCTCTAGGGGGTGGCACTTGGGTTGACTGCCCCAGGTCCCGAAGCCCTGCTCTGCACCTGCTCAGCCTGCCAGGAGGTGCTGCTGCACAGCACTGCCCACTGAAGCTGCTCCCTGAGCAGCCGTTGGACTTCGACCCTGCACTTTGATGGCCTTTTGGCAATGGGGTTGACATGAGTCTGGGTCTGGGTCAGGGAATGGTGCAGGGGCCTCACACAAGCCAATTCACCCTGGGCCTCACTCACGCCCAGAGTTGGCAAATTACTTTAAGTTCATGTTTAACTATAGGAACTTGCTTGTTTAACTTTAAGTACAGGCTTACTATAATGAGACATAAGCTTGTGCTTAAAATTAAAGCATCTGTGTAAATTAATTACTTTGCTGAACAGGAATACGCTTATTTTTGTGCTTCAGAGATTTCCTGAACTAGAGCCATAGAACTCTATAATGAAGATAGGCCTAGTATAACACCTATTTAGAGAAGATAAATAAACTCAGAGATAAGCTTTCAAAAACATGCACTTGCATTAAATGTGCAAAACAGAGACTGTATGCACAATTTCACCTATGTACCTAATTTTTTTAATTAGAACCTCTTAAGATGGTGAAACTCATGCAGGAGTAATCAATATTTTTGGTCAAGTTCTGAATTTCTTGGTCAAGGCACAGTCAAATTCCAGACTCCAAAGAAAATATTTTAATAAAACAACAACAAAACAACAACAACTTAAAAAAAAAAAAAAAAGATTTCACAGGCTGTTCCAAAGCATTCTGTGACTATCCCCGACTTGTGGTATCTTTATATCACAATACAAAATATATAGGAGAGGACTGACATTCCTTGCAATCTGTTGTGTGTCCTTGCAGTCAGAAAATTCATTTCCCAGTTTAAGAAAGTCTTGAAAACCATTATATTTGCATTTCATTTTTCTACAAGGTCTGTAAATTAAATAATGGTGATATGTGTTTAATTGAGTGCCTGTTTAGAATTAAATGCTCTCCAATGTACACAGCCCAAAACAGGGCCAGATTAAGTGACCCTGGGGTCCCAGGCTGTCCACTTTTGTGGACCCAGCTCCCCTAAGCTTGCCTCCCCCCCCCCAACCCTAAAGCCAGACTCCTGGCTGACACTGCAGACAGGGCCCACAGCTTGGTGGTTCTGTGGGGGTGAGGTCTGGCCAACCACTGAGGGGGCCCTAAGGCTAGAGGCCGCAGCACCCCTGCTCTTCTCTTGCCAAGCCCAAGTGTGAGACTTGCTGCCTTGGGTTTTAAAACACAGTGAGATGTTCCCAGGAATGTAGTAGCCATCATAGCCACTCTGCAATGCCTTCAGTACCCTATGCAATGCTGTTGTGCATTCTACCACATAAGTCAAAGGACATGTCCATCAAACTCATCTGTACATTGAGCTGCAGCAAGGTTCTGCACAGCACTGTTTTGTAACACACAGATGGGTTTCCCACGGGCATATCTACTCCATTTCTCCCATGACAGACTCCCACCATATCTAGTACAATAACTTTCTGTGATCCTTATATGAACAGTAGTATTTGTTCTTTAGAAAATGTTGTCAATGCTTTTTCAACAGAATGTCCATTAAACCCTGGACAAATTAAGAAAACACTAAACAACATAAAACAAGACAAATCAAAACTAGCTCACACAGTTATTATCCAGAATCCTCATTCATGCCCCATTTACTAACAGATGTTTATTCAGTTGAAAAAAAAAAAAAGGCTTATTTCGAGAGTGAGTATTTCGCTGTGAATTCACCCTTCCAAAACAAACATATGGCGACCCTAGGCATTCGTATACAGAACTATTGAACAAACCTATGCAACTAGTAATATATATGGCTCCAGAGGTACAAGTCTAATTAATACATGAGAGAAGTTTAAGTTAATATTTTAAACCAAAAAAAAAATATAGTCTCAAGTTCATTATTTTATGTGGCTATTAATTAGCTTCTTTCCACAAAGGATTTTTTTTTGGTTTGAACAAAGAAGGAAAAGGAGACATTAGAAGGCATTTATAGTGAAAATAAGAAACAGTAAGGAGACATGAACTGTATGCGCCCTGTGGCAGTGGCGCTGCTCCCAGTCCATGGCCAGATCTCGGCAGCCGCAGCATCACTCTCCACCCGTGGCTGGATCCAGATCCTTGGTTTGGGCCAGTGCCCACGGTGGGGGGGGCACAGAGGGATGCCCATGGGAGGGGGGCACCAAAATCCCCCATTGCCTAGGGAACCCAGAAACCTTGTGCTGGCCCTCAATAGGCATCATATTCTTTCAGGCTACCTAGGCTAGCTTTCCTAGCCTAGAAACCAGAAGAATATTTTTAAATAAACTGAACCCATACTAAACAGACATATGTACTAAAGAGTCAGCTGTCCACCCTTCATATCTCATCATGTATGTTTCATCTCTCCAAAGCTTAGCTATGTAAGTACTCATAAAATCTGTCATATTCATATCCCTCAAGCAAAAACTTGTACTGCTTCTACCAAATATTGCACAGAGGCTGAACTATATATGATAGACGCAATAATCCCCACTGACTTTTAGTACTATAATACTCAATCTCTTCTTAGCTTTTATACAGTGCTTTGTTTTCAGTTTCATGTGCATACTTTTTTATTAATCCTCACAATATTACCATAAGAAACGTAAGTAGTATAATCTCCATTTCACAAATTGAGTAGCCGAGGAAAGTTTCAACAATGTCTGTGAATTTCAAGTGCCCCAACAGGGAGACACCTAGGTGTCACAAATTGGGCTTCTAATACTCATGGACATTTTTGAAAATGTGGACCTAAATGTCTTCTCCAATAGTCACACAATGACTCTCCATCAGAACCAGGATTAGAGTTAAGAAGTTTCTGATTCCCAAGAGGTCACATGGGTTTTTATTTATTATTATTGAATATACTTTATAAAATCATCATCATCATCATCATCATCATCATGACGACATGTAAACACTTCTAACTTGTATACGTATGTGCATGACTTTCTTCGACCCCAAGAGATGGAATTAGGCACTTGAAATGGAACAAATTATAGAAATAAACCTGGTTTTGCATTTATATGTGGGGAAAAAAAACATATTGTTACAAGCCACACCACTCCTCCTTCCCTCTTCCCCACACCAGACACAGCTGCCTCCAAGACACCTCCCACCAGAAGCAAAGGAACAGGTATATTCGTATAGGAGTATTCTGGAATGATTTACCCTACAAGACACTTTCCATGAGCTCTAAATTCAGTCAGAACACTTTTCCAAGTCACAAAATACACAAAGCTCACTGCAGGTCAATTTTTGAGGCTTTGGGGAACCCAGCTGTGGAATAAATAAATTGTGTGATTGGTTTTCTCATGGATTCTCCTTTGCTATGTTCTTTTGTCTTGAATAAACCCTAATCCATGGCATCCAAGTAGCATATGTGCAATGAATTTAAAGTAAAAATGTATGTTTTGGTTCTCCCATCAAGAAAAAAAATCAATGTAATTTTTACTTAAACAAATTTGTTATGAAGATAGCAAGCTGTTTTCTAATTACTCGTACCAGGTCAACAGTTTTATGATCTTTATTTTCTAGTGATGCCTGGATTACTTACACAAACACACACAGACATGTTTTATACTCTATTTACCTAACCAAGACTATATGCTGCTTTGATAAATTACAAATATTCCGATCCCTCTGATTTTAAAATGCTCATAACTGCGAGAAGAAGCTACAACATATGCTAAAAAGACACAGAGGAAGGAAAGTTCAACTTACCTGTCCATATTTTGCAGCTAAATGCAGAGGGGTCCAGTACCGATTATCTACAGCATTGACATCAGCACTGTGATCCAGGAGCAGAGATGCCACATCCTTGTACCCATTTGCACAGGCTATGTGAAGCTGCGAGTAATACAAAACCAGTGTATTGTTTAAATGACTATCAAAAGACAAAGGTGGTATGAACTTTAACTTGACCATAAGTCTAAGAGTTGGGGAAATGGAATGCTCTTCTTTCAAAACAGGACAAATTATAAAAATGACAAATACAAAACTAATATTTAAGAACAATGTGCCAAACTATGCAGAAAACCAGTTCAGTAAGAGGTTTTCAGTGTTTAGAGATTACAGCAAGAACAATCAGAACAAAGGAGAATTACTAATTTGACTCAGACTCTGGTCTTATAATTCTCACCATTTTTATCCTGTTTACTTCATCTTTCCAATCCCTCCTCTCAGCCCTAGGCACACATTTCAACAAAGTTCAGTCCATGGCCCAATTTACTTTTGACACAGTTTTAAAATCTCAGTTGACAGATGCTGCTGCTTTACTGCTCCAAATTTAGTTTATTAACACATAATGGCTATATCTACACTGGAGGCTTAAGTCAACTTAACCAGGCTTAAGTTGACTTAAGCTACTCCATGGCCACATTTGGAGTTTATTAAATTGAATATAGCCCTTGTTTAAGTCAACTTAATAACTCTCACCATTAAAGTCAGGAGCACCACTGGCCCTGGAAAAGACCCAGGGCTTGGCGTGCTAGGACTCGGGGCTCACACGTTGCCACTGCAGCCACCACCACAGGCAGCCTGGCAGCGGACCCAGGGCTCAGGCTATGAGACACAGGGCACAAGCCCCGTCAACCTGGTGCTAGCGACACCCCTTATTAAAGTCGACTTTAAGGGTTAAGTCAACATTAAGTTGACTTAAGAAAACGTGGTCATTGAAGACAACTTAATAAAGCTGACTTAAGGCAGGAGAGCCATTTAAGTAGACTTTATAAAGCGGACTCAGGCCAGAGGACCCTTTTAAAGTCAACTTAAAGTTGATTTTAATGGGTCCTCTGGCTTAAGTCAACTATATGAAGTTGACTTAAACAAATGGGGACTCTCTAAGTCGACTTAATAAGGTCAACTAAATTGAGCTTATTAAGTCAACTGAATTGAGCCCTCTACTGTAGACATAGCCAAAGAAACTAAACTCATTGGCCTTGCAGAGGTTATGCTGGGGAAATCATAGTCACAGGAGAAAACTACTAGTTTTACTCCACTGTATTTTTTTTCTTTTTCTGTTGTCACCTCACTGAAGGTTTCATTGTTTAAAATATTAGAACTGGGATTTTTGACTGATCATCTCCACAATATATTAAAAATCAAAATTATAACTGAGCTGAGAAATAGAGATGCTTGTGAAACCACTGTCATTTTCAGCAGCAAGGAGGGTATTTGATGAGTTGTTAAAGAATGGGGAAGAAGAGGAAAGAAGCTCAGGAAACAACCTTACTTGTTACAGGCTAATTCTGGAAACCAGTCATTAATTATTGTTTCAGTGCATGGTCCCTGCATGTGTTCTGCATTCACATCTGTAAATTATTATTTATGATGGATGGAGAAGAGTCATGAAAATAATACAAAACAGAAAGCAGACAAGATCTTATATAAAGACACACAAAAGCTAACCAGCCTGAAAGAGGTTGTAGGATAATACAAATACAACAAAGTAAATGGATGATAAGACAAAAGTACAATAGAAATAGAAGATACTATGTCACTCTGCTTTTAGGGATTCCTCCTGAAAATTCAGTTTTTATTCCTGGAGAATAAGAACATGCATTATCATGAACAAAATACTTCAGCTGTCCCAAATGATTCAGGTTAGGAAATGGTTTAGCTTGCAGATCAGCAATATTTGACCCCTGGTTTAGTATTTCCTATGTGATCAAGGATCCAACTCTGCTTTCATAACCAAACGCATATAAATTGGGGACCTTTCTCCAGAAGATGCATGAAGGAACAGTACAAACTGTACTTTCCACAGTCACAAGGAATATTTTCTTCCAGGCCTCTATGGAACCAGGGTTTCAAAAGGTTCTGGGGAGACTGGACTAAGGAGAAAAGGACTTAAATTGCTATATATTCTCTTGTTCTCTCCCTGGGCAATAGTTAGCCAAATAATACATTTTCCCGAACTATTTCTGCCTAAAGCAGCATTAACTGCAGGGGTGGGGGAAGAGGGATTGGGATGGCTGCCTATCACCAACAAGACTTTGCAGTTACCTGGTGCAAGGAACAAGAGGGCAAAGTACAGCTGGGAATGGGTGCTGTGTAATTTAAATTTAGATTATTGTGGATATTGAGCTATATATTAGAGGTTTTTGTGACTGGTCTTCCATTAAAAAAATTGTCAGAACAGAGGGTTTTCTTTGGGGGAAGATGCCAAACCAAATGAAAAATTTTGATTTGCTCAGGAGAAATGTGAAAACAAAAATTAAGTTTTATTTTGGCTTAAAATGTGGGGTTTTTTTGGTTAAAACAAAACAATCATATTGTATATCAAAATGCCAATTTGTAATGAAAAAACTAGCATTCTGAATCAGTGTAAAATTTCATTAGGGAAAACCAACACTTTTTGACAAACATTTTAAAGAAACATTTTTCACTAGAAATTTCTCACAAGAATGTGAATGAACATAGATATCTATCTCCCCTCTATGTATAGATACACAACTTGGGTCTCTCCATAGAAGACTCACCTGTGTAGGCTGCCAAAGATATGCAAAATCAGGAATTAGGTGTTCAGCTAATGAATGTGCAGAACTACACATTATTTCCAAGTGCACTGTGGTTTGCCTAGAACATACCGTGGTTTGCTTAGAACATTTTTCCAGGCTTGCAGTTTTTATATTGCTGCTAAGCTGTGTAAGCTGAATATTTAAAAAGAAACTTACATCACTCTTGGGATGCTGCTATATTATGTTGGTCTGATAAATGAGCTATGGATTTGATGGACTGTCACCCTGGTGATAGGTTTATCTCCTTTGTACACCTAACTATTCTGGTCAGAGAATTTATTTGCATCTGGTTTCTAACTGTGACTGCCATTACTACACCAGGTATGAAAACCATTCAGTAAACATAAAATGCATACAAATCATAGAATCATAGAACCATAGGGTTGGAAGGGACCTCATGAGGTCATTTAGTCCAATTCCCTGCAGTAAGAAGTGAGAGCATGGAAAACAATGGCATTACAAAAAAAGACTTGCTGCAATTTTATTAATTCATATCCTATAAAAGCTGTTCAGTTCTTCCTTGCATTTCAAAACAGTTACTTCTCAGTCATGAAAGCCAAAGACTCTGGATAATATCACTATAAAACAGGCTTCCTTTTGTAGCTCAAAATGGGATTTTTGTTGTTATTTCTGTATGGACAGGTTTATCAGGAACTGCAAAAATCTCGTTGCCAGAATCCTTTGACACAGACTGGCTGACTCCATAGCAATGAATATGGAGAAAATAAGGCTAAAAAAAGTCTGTTACTGAAACATGCTTTTTAGATATTTTTTCCTTCCAGATCATAAAACAATGTCTTTGCATAACATAAATCCCCAACAAAAGAATAAATGATCCATTCTATATCTAATTGGTGTCAGACAACAAATACAGTTCAGAAGTCAAAGTCCAAATTAAAAGACAAAAATGATATCCCCTTTTGCCAAGTTTCAAGAGCTAACCAGGTTCCAGCTTCTGCAAGAAATTACAAGATGAATTCTCTAAACCATCTGTTTTAAAAGTGCATTGTTGTTCTTCATAATAAAATAGAAGATAGTTACTTTAACTGGAGGCTCTTTGAGAAGTGTGCTCCCTATTTGTATTCCACACTTAGGTATGCACTCATGCCATGTTGCTGAGTCTGGAAGTTCTTCTAAGTCAGGGGTGCCAAACATGAGGCCCACGGGCCACATCCAGCGTGTGACTGCATTCCACAGGACCACACTCTGGCTAACATTGAGAGAGAGAAAGAGAGTGGTCTCATATACCCAGCACTCCGCAATGCCACAGTGTCAGCTCTTGTGACATCACAGAGCTCTGAATATGCCAGACTGCACTCTGTGTGACCACGCTCTCTGCCTAACAGAGAGAGAGGTACCCCGGGCACAGTTTCACATACACACAGCACGCTGTGATGCCACAAGAGTGTTTCAATTTATGGTACATATGGACAACTCCAAGTACATTTAAGTTAAATCTGGCCCACCACAGGAAATGAATTTGACACCCATGTTCTAAGTAGCATCTCTTTGAGCCACACGTGTACAGTAGCTTTTTTCCTGTTCTGACTGAGGGTATAATAGGTGGTGCAACTCAACACCTCAGCAGTTCCCCTTCTTACCTAAATCCTATAGGATCTGTAGCAGAGGGAGGGTGTGTAGTGGAACACATTCAAGGAACATACATCTCGAAGAACCTAAGCACTCAAGGACCTAACCATTCAACTTATGAAGAACCTAGGCACTCAAGAAACACACATCTCAAAGAACCTCCGCTTAGAGAACATAGGTCCATTTCTTCCTCAAGCACTTGTCCCTGTGTGTATTTCACATGTGGGTGACTAGTCAGTGTTCAGAACAGAGGAGAGTGCAAGAAAACCATTAGAAATGACATTGTAGAACTGCAACTCCTATAGCCTCCTCCATGGATGCAGCTTAAGTGGGAGTGTGGTATAACACAAATATGTAGACAGTTTCAAACTGGTGCTCTGCAGATGTCCTGTAGAGGAACAGTCAGTAAGAGTGATGGGGAGGCCACATGGGCTCACATGGAGTGAGCCACGATAGCCCTAGGAAGGAGAAGGTGTGCTACTTTATAGCATTTTAACATGCATCCCAAAACCCACTTAAGAAATCCTCTACGGGATATGGACTGTCCATGCAACTGCTGTTATGACAGCAAAGAATTCTGGAGGTTTTCCAGATTGTTTGTTTTTTTGCAAACCTTGTTTTATAGTGTAATTGTGAAAGTATATTGTGTTTTAAGATGTGAAGAATGTAAGCAGGAACTATCGGGGGGGGGGGGGAGAACCCACATATTTAATGAGACACCAGAATTCCTGTTGAAAATGCCAATGACCAGTCTTTGGATCTCTTTGCTGTCATGTTTCAGATCACAAGGGCAAAAGAGAGTAAATCAACCTTTTGAACTGATGGACAAGGTTTAATATTTGAAGGCCATCAACTAGTATAATGCTATTTAAAAACTGGTAGACCCAGTGTTGACACACAGTTCAGTTTCTCAATGTGCACACATTCCAGTTATGCCTACAGTTAAAACAGTTTATATAATCATAAATAAAACATTTTTATTTGCTTATATATAGAGACTTATAAATACAGATCCTAATGTGCAAATTTATCATCTTATCTGACAGGATTAAATCATGCATGCAAATTCTGCACCAAAATTGTGAAATGGGCTACACATGCAATAAAAATAAGGTATTCAAAAGTTTAACAAATGGGAGGAGGAGCACCGAAGACACCCATTGCCTAGGGCACCATTTGATCTAGAGTTGTCACTGCCAGCAGCAGGGCAGATGTACGGCTGGCAATCCCACAAGCTCCTTACTATAGCTTTGTGACTCCCTCCACGCCTCTTCGTTTGGGTCAGGACCACCATGGTTACAATACCTTGAAATTTCAGATGTAAATACCAGAAACTGTGAAATTGACAATTTTAAAATCCTGCCACCGTGACATTGACCAAAATACACTGCGAGTTAGGTAGGACCCTAATAATTAGTATAATTCATGTAGGAAAGTGGGGAATTCTCTGTTACTTGAAATTATTAAAACAGAACTGGATGCCTTTCTCAAAGACATGCTTTAATTCTGCCAGAAGTTAATCATTGGGTTACATTCTAGGGCCTATGTTATTAATTAAGTCAGATAATCATGGTTTTAAAATACGTGAAGTATAGTATTTTTCTGCCTCTAAATTGTTAAAGTTCTCATCACTCAAATGTCCAAAGGCTGATGTAGATGAATACGTGCAGCACACAAAGTTTTCAAAACTCTGATTATGAATAAGAAACATGTCATTATGAAATGGAATCAATAGTAATCTACTTTAAAAATCCAAATATTAAACAAATTGATACCTGCATCCTATATTATGTAGAATTCAGGCACACTTATTTAAATGGGGCTCTGTGAAGGTTCATGAGTGGGGCCATTACTCCCATCCTGCAACAGTCTCAACAGAGGCAGACCCTGCTGCTCAGAGTCCCAATGAAGTCGAAAGCCTTAGCCCAAACTTACAAATATTTGTGTCCATGAATGGAATTGCTCACATGAGAAAACTGAAGCAAATGCACATTCACAGGTTTGGAATCTGAATCAACATGTACTTCTCAGCTTACCAATGTAATTCCTTTATCATTCTTCTGATTCACACTTCCTCCAGTCAATATAAGTTGTTTGACATCTGTGAGCATTGTCAAAGGTCTTTGAACCTTCATCTGGCGCAGTGAGTTCAGATCCACACCTGTCCAGAAGAAAATAAAACGTTTAAAGAAAAAAAGCTAATTTTTTCATTTTTTTCAGACCTTCATTTATGAATGCTTATTTTGCTATTAAAAAGAAAAGCAAGGAGTCTTGCGGCACTTAAGGACTAATAGATTTATTTATCGCTCGAGCTTTCATGGGAGAATATCCCAATTCAGCAGGCACAGAATAAACAGGATGAAGGGCAAGTATAAATATACACTTTGTGGTAAAGTCAGGCCAGAGGGCTACAAAAAGGGTAACTGAGGGCTGATATGTCAGCCCTAGAATGACAAAAGCCCAATTCCCTGCTGGCAGGGGAAGGTGATTGCAGTCTGATGAGAGGCAGTTGAGGCTAGGCAAATGCTACTCCTGCCCTGTTAAAAGCCCCACCTGTGCTAGGGTAGGACAGAGTGAGGCAAGTTTCTAGAGATACTTGGAAGAACAGAAGAAGAGGTTTTTCCCAGACCAGGAACACAGTGCTTCTTCCCAGAAGAAGTGGAGGAGCAGGGACTCAGGTACCAGCCTAACAAGAGAGGCTAGGACTGCCTGGTGCTGGCCAAGCACCACAACAACTTGGCTGGGGAAGCCAGGGACAGGAACTCTGGGATCTAGGCCCCACGAACATATGGGCTTGAACCAGTAAGGCCTGGATACACACGCCGCCCCAGTGTGCTGCAGTCAACGGATGCTGAGAGTGCAGTGGGGAGATGAAAAGATTGCTTAATGTGGGGTGAATTTATCCCAGGCCTGTTTTGCCAGAGGGAGAAGACAATTACCTGGCAAAGTTGAGGGGAACTTTGCCACAACTTATAACTACCCTGGTTGTATAATGGAAGAGATTATTCTCTTTAGGTGTATGGGCCTGACTCTTTTCCCATCACTGTAGGTTAGAAAAATGCCATTAAAAAGGGGAATGGAGTTTTAAAACTGTTTAAAATTGGTTAAAGCCTGTGCAAGTGAGAGGAGAATTAGGCCTGGTTTTTGCCCTGAAAGGCTCTTAATAGCAAAAGGAGGGGGGGGTGGGAGGGAAAAGAGGGGCGTGACAAAAATGTCAGGCATCTGCTTCCCTCTGACTGGAGGCCCTGTCGCTTTGGTACTTAGCTGAAAGTTGGGGAAAAAGAAGTTGTTAATGGCTACATACCTCTCAAGGCCCAATAAAAATAGTCATATTGATAATATGTCTTGCAGGAGTGGGGGAGGTTCTGTAGCCTATTGCTCAGGAGACTTCTGGTGCTACCACAATAAATAGTAATAATTAGAATTCTTTTGGAGTCTGGATGGGAATATACTGGTCTATCAGCAGTGCAACATAGAAAAAATAACCATATACAATAGGATGAAAAAATGAGCGTCTTGACAAAACTTCAAAAGGGACAACCATTTTTTGCATCAGTTCATTCTAAAAATAAGAAACTCTGCCCCTGCACTCAAACTACATCCACAAAAACTGGAAAGTTTTTAGAGAGATACACATATAGGCAACTCGCTAAACTATCCACAGAACAAGGACTCCTGTGGCACATTTAAAGACAGTTTATTTATCGTATGAGCTTTCATGGATAAAATCTGAGAAAGTGGGATTCTACCCATGAAAGCTCATGTAAGAAACAAACTTGTTGGCTGTGTTCACAGAGCACTCTTATTTCGAAACAAAAGAGGTTGCAGAGTGCCTGCAGAGTGGGGCTGCAGGCACCCGCGGGGTTCAGCGCTGGGCTGCGCTGAAGCCCGCCAGTGCCTGCAGCCCCCTCTGGAAGCGAAATAGCATGTTCACAGTGTGAACATGCTATTTCGTTTCCCGCCTTTTTCCTTATTTTGAAATAACTTTTTGTTAATTCGGACTAAGTTATTTCAAAATAAGGCATTATTTCGATACAAGTTTGTTTCGACACAACTTGTATCGAAATAATCCCTGTGTGTGAACACAGCCGTCAAGTCTTTAGTGCCACAGGACTCTTGTTTGTTCTGCTGAACTAGATTTTCACAGCCACCTCTCTGGAATTTGAACATACAGAAAGATTCTTCACTCTGACTTTGAAAATAAAGTCTTTTTTTAAATTATTATTATTTTTATTGTTCAGGAAAAACAGCATTTAGGGCAGGGGTCTCAGTCAGGGATTTGTATAAGAAAAAGGAGGGGGGAGTCCTCGTTCCCAGATATCTGTGAACAAGGACAAATGAGGTAATGCTGCACAGATACTCATTGCTGTGAACAAATAACACACATTCACTTTTCTTCAAGTATAGTTACTGAATAATACAACTTTGTATATATTATTGTATTAATGCCATGGGTAATTTACCATTTTCACTTGACAGATAACTGAGTGGGTGTGTTCTGTTTATACGACTGTGTCTACACATGGAATTCACTTTGAATTAAAGAGGATTAATTCAAACTAAATTAGTGCATGGCCATGCTGGCTTTCATTACACAAGGTTGAATTTAAGTTGACCTAAAAAGAGGCCCCAGTACAGACATACCCTAGAGAAACTAGAGTTGGAGTAAAGTCAGTTTTTTCAATTAACTTTATTAACTTTACAAATACTCGGGTCAGGCTGAGTCTGCTCAGCCTTTGAAAAAACTTAACTCATATGTGGCATGCTCAGAAGCTCACCACAGACATTAACAGTCTCACCTCCATACTAACAATTTAATGTCTGTCCTTACAGGGCATGCTTTGAATAATCTTGAATCTTTTTATAAGGATCCTAAGAAGACTCTCGTGGCTGCAATTCTGACAGTGCTCTCAATGAGGGAGGAAGCCGGAAAGAGTGCAGGGGCTAGTATTGCTATATGCTGTTCTATCTGTACACTCACCAACTATACATACTGTAAATCAGGGGTTCCAAACCTTTGTAAGGCTGGGGACCCCTAACAGAGGAAAAAAGTTTTAGGGACCCCCTGCATACTGCTGCGAAGCAGCGGCATGCTACAGCAGAATATGGCCGGGGGGGGGGTCAGACTGTGGCCCATGCTACTCTCCTGACAGGGAGTGAGGTCCCCATCGGCAAAGGGCCATGGCTGTGGCATGCCCCGTGCTTTGGCAGGGGAATGGGGCCGCAGCAGCTCCTGGGTAGGGACAGTGAGCCACAGCCGTGCACTGCAGCTGCCATGGCCCCATTCTCCTGCCGGGAGAAGGGGCTGCCATTGCTATGGCCTGTTGCCTGGGAGCTGCCTGTGGCCTCATTCCCCTGCTGGGGAACCGGGTCCCCCAGGCAGGGAGCCATGGCCGCAGAAGCCTCCACTTCCAGCAGGAGAATGGGGCCATGGTGGCTGCAGCGCATGGCTGTGGCCACATTCCCCTGCCAGAGTGCGGGGGCTGCCGCAGCCATGGGACTTTGCCGGAGGTACCCCACTCCCCAGCAGGGGAATGGGGCCGCAGGCAACTCCTAGAAAGGGGGCCATAGTCACGGCAGCCCCTACTCCTGGCAGGAGAGCTGCCTGCGGCCCCATTCTCCTGTCAGACGGCGGGGGCTGCCACAACCATGGCTCCCAGCCAGCCCCTGCAGGGAAGTGGGGGCAGGCAGCCCCCGCAGGGGAGGGAAACCGTACCTCTGCCGGCTTCAGCAGCTAGCGAGTGTGGGGAGCATCCTGCCCTCTGCAGCCCCCACCCCTGCTGGGATCCAGCCCCGGCAGGAGCATCGGAACAAAACCTGGGTTCCGGCCCCAGAGGCAGAAGCACCGTGGACCCCTGGGCTTCTGCAGCCCACAGGTTGGGAACCACTGCTGTAAATCAAGAGAACTGACAGACTGTACCTCTTTATTTATCCTTTTACCAAAACTATGACAAATTTTGTACCAAGCATTCTTCATGAGGTATCACTTGAAAAGGCATAATCTGCTGAACATTATTGTCATGGTAATATATGTGTGACAACACTGTAAGCCACGTTATAGGAATCTACTGGTTAACACTGCTGCAACATACTCCAAGTTTAGAAAAGCAGGCACACATAAAACCATGGTAGAGGGAAAAGGTGTAACAGGCATTTGCTTCCCTCTGCTGGGGGCCCTGATGCTCAAACCAACATCTCAGGCAGGTGTCAACAAAGTTAAGTGGACAGTCTTTGGCAAGAAGGGTATAAGCAAAGAATTTACATATTGACCATGGTAAACAGCTGGATGTTGCTATGTAAAGAGGGTGACTGTCACTTCAACCCCAAATGAGAAAAGTTTCAAATAGAGAACACATGTAATGCAAACTACCTCTCTACTCCACACCTCTCTGTTCCTAGCAGCAACTCTGAAGAAACACTGAACTTGGGGATGGGCCCTGGCTTGGAGACTTCCAGCCAATAAAGACTGGAAAGAGAATGTGATGAAAAAAAACCTTTGCATTGAATCAATTTAGCTTGCTAAATTAAGTATTAGTTTACATTTTACCTGCCACCAATTTGGACTTGCATGACTCATTATTGTTAATCAATTAAAATCTGTGTTTCTGAAGTTAATAAATTTGTTTTATTGTTTATCTGAACCAGTGTGTTTAGACTTGAAGTGTTTGAGATCCTCAACCTGATACAATAGTCTTTGTGCACATCATTTTCCACTAATGTAACGACAGACTCTCTGTGAACTTGTATTGTCCAGGAGGGTGCTGGGAAGTACAAGATGCATATTTCTGGAGGAAGGTTTGGTACTGGGAAATTGCTGTTGCCACCCTCCATGTAATTTGAGTGACTGGCCAGAGCATTTATGTAATTCAGCTGAGGGATTTTTATACATTAGAGCAGCGGTTTTAAAACAGGGTTGAGACCCAGTATTGGGCCGCAGACCCTCAGGTACTGGATTGCAGCACCTCTTGCTGCCGCTGACAAAAGACTGGAATGCATTGCTCACAGATGGAATTGCTGGGTTGCTGGCATAAACTATGTTTTTCTACTGGGTCCCGAGGGGGAAAAAAAAAAAAATGAAAACCACTGCCTTAGAGACTGTATGTGAGCAGGGCCAGCTATGGCTACTCTAACAGTGAAGCAGTGAAAAAGATACCTGAAGTCGGAGATCTGAGAAGACATGGCTGTCCATCTGTCCAGATTGTACCCTGGGAAATGTCACAGATACATACTCAGGATGATAAGGCTGAACAGCAAAGGTTGTAGCCAATATAGCTATGTCTGCACTTAAGAAGGTTAGCTCGAATTAGCTTAGTTTGACTTAATTAATTTGAACTAATAATGGTTAATTCAAACTAATATGCCTCCATTAGAAACCCAGATCGAACTAGCCTGTCCACAGACAGGGCTTGCTAGCTCGGTTATGAAGGGGGCACCATGGGAAGTGTGACAACTTGGCACCAAAGATGGGCCATGCCCCCACCCAATGCATAGAAAGAGGAAGGCACCCTGGGAGGAGGAAGGGCAAACTGTGTTTATTCGAATTAATGGTTAATGAGACTCCATTTGGTTAGTTCAAACATTATTTCAAAGTTAAGGGAGGTTTTATAACTTTGAAGTAAGCGTTCACTACTTTGAACTAAGGAAGTATTTAGTTTGAAGTAACGAAAGCCAGTGTAGCCATGCGCTAATTTAGTTTGAAGTAATCCTCATTAATTTGAGCTAAACTCCAAGTGTAGACATAGCCTATGAGTTTGAGATGCCTACATTAGTTATAATTAGCACATCCACAAGTGAATTACTAAATCAAGATTGGTGTTTTTCTAAAATATGTGATCTAGAAAATATTTTGGAGGAAATTCTGTGTTCTCTATTACACAGGAAGTTGCACTAGATTATCACAATGATCTACTCTGGCCTTGAACTCACTTAATTATGTAGGTTCTCACAATGGGTATCAACTGAACACCTCTACCATGTAATTACCACAATGTGTTTTCTGTATATGCCATAAATTACTATCCCACAAATGTTTGGTAGTTCTAAGAATATTATTAGGACAATAGGCAGTTTCCACATCCCTTGATGACTTTCTTGTAACATGTCTAACTGTACAGGCTAGGAAGGATCTATTACAGGAGAAGGGCAAGATAATATACTATACTATTTTAATTCTTAAAACCTATGGTTTTAAGGTCCCGTATTTCAGGAACTTCTAGAAGTAAATGCTTCCCCTGAGGGAAGCTGGGAATATCCTTTATAAAATGTATGTCCATACACAATTTTATGAGTTTGGGACAATGAGATCCTCACAGTCAATGCCTTATAGAGTGAATTGTTCCTTGTTCATCAGTCTTCTTATATAGGATAAAAGTATGGTTTCCTGCATTTACCTTTCAGTCTCCTTTGCTGTGATGCCTGAAAAAAGCCCATGTAAACAGCTGCTGGTGTGCAGAGACCACTGCCAATCATACTGATCAATACTGTTTCACCATATCTTTGTATTCCTGTCTCTGTACCTGTTGACTGTCTGTATCCACGTCATATCCCATCTTATATTCTAAATTCTTTGGGGACAAAGACTACTTCCTGTCTCCGTGTGGCACCTAGCATAAAGGCTCCTGGTTTGTGACTGAAGCTTCTAGGCACTAGGGTAAGACACATAATAAATCACAATAATAATAAAAGGAAGAGCATCTGTCTTACTCATACAGTAAGATTTGCTGACTGATTCACTGAATTACCTTCCTGGTGCCTTTCAAAGGTAAAACACAGTTTAGAAATTGTTTGGTTTTGATGACAATGAGGTTAAATAAAGGAAGAAAACAAAGCTGACATATACAATGGAACCAAATTATCATCAGTGGGAGAGGCGGAAAGAACACTATAAAAAAGAAAGATACACCCCAAACACATGTTAAGAAAGAGACCTATAGAACACTTTCAATGTTGCTATGAGCTAGGTGCAACCTAACTTTGGGTTGAATTAAAACCTCCTTCAAATGGATGTATGACTGAAATCCTTTCAAGATTTGTGGCTTTTTACAGCAATGTATAAACCACTAACCAATCTTCCATAGATTTCTCCATCCAAAAAACATAAAATACATGTGTACAGTAACTGACCATCAGAATTTACCAACATTTACCTAGGACACTGCTGAGCTAGGCATAGGAATAGAGAGAAAATTGGAAGACTCTCCTATATATGAATGCCCTTGTGCTCACACTTTTGAGAGCTGAACTTGAGGGGAAGAGGAATGGAGATGGAGGGAGCAGACTGAACCAACAAACATGAAGGAGAATATTGCAACTGGGTGATGGGTAGTGGAGGAGACTGGGATTGACCAGTTAAGGGGACTTATTGCCATGTTGGTGGATATTGGTGGCTGCCAGGAAGCATACCTGATCTATGGGCATCACAAATCTCACTGAAGCTGAAGGGCATGCGCTAACTGTCACACTAAATGGAAGAAATAATTAAGCTCCTTTATTGAGTAAGAAATCTGAAATATTGAAAGCCACTGCCCAGGGCAGTGGACCTCATGGAACTGGCTGAGCAAGAACTAATTCAGAGACAATAAGTCAGTCAAGACAAGGGAAAAACCTTCTGTCAGTGCAGGAGCTGTGACACTGGTCTCCGGACAGGTATGTTTAGAAGTAGAAAGTCATGATAAAGCTTTGGTTGTATGCCTCTTGTAGCAAGCTAAAGGTCAGAACTTCTTTTGGGAAAACTGCCTCCTGTTTGTTCCTACTGGATTCAGGAAACCAGGAATCTGTTCATTCTTTGTAAATGAACAGGATTGTGTCACAGAAATATCTGACCCCAAGATCAGTTTGTCTCCCTAATGTGAGCAACCCACCAAGACCCTGAATATTGGGTCAACAATCTTTAGCTTGTTGTTTCTTTTTTTCAGACATCATAAAAATGGGAAGATTTGAAAAAAGATGAAGTAGCTTATGAAAATGGGACTGGGACTCATTTAGCCATATACTTTTTACACTGTAATCTTTAACAGCCTTTATTTCCAGAGTTCATGCAGGATTTTAAAACACTATCACCTTAACTTTCAAAGTATAGGGCATATGCATCATTCACACACTTGGAATAATAATAAAAGACTTATTTGGTACATTAAATATCTAAAACAAACAAGGAGTCCTGTGGCACTTAAAGACTAACAAATTTATTTATTGCATGAGCTTTCATGGGGAAAAAATCCCATTTTGTCAGCATCTGTCAGATGAAGTGGGATTTTCTCCCACAAAAGCTCATACAATAAATAAATGTGTTAGTCTTTAAGTCTCACAGGACTCCTTGTTTGTTTTACTGAACTAGACTAACACGGCTGCCCCTATGGAAATTAAATATTTAATACTGACCAAGGACAAATACACAACTGATTTTTTAGTTTATGAACTGCATAGAAAGTTCTGTTAAAAACAAGAAAAGCCTAGCTTGAAACTAAAATATTTATTTGCACAGGCACTGTATGAAAAGGTATACAGCAACAGTAGTCTTGTCTTGAGGTAGATAAATTATATAAATGCAGATATTTCTTTTAAAATAATTTCAGAAAAAGTGCATTTCTTTTTGTTATAGCAGCTTTAATACATATAAACTTATCACATGCAAAATGTAAACTCTTCCTTCTTATTATAAATGCTATATATTAATTATAAACTCTCATATTATAACCTGAAAGATGCAAGTTTGTTTTCAAATATACGAGACAGAATTCAAATTTGTATTGCCAGTTCTAACAAACTAGGGCTTTGTTTTCTAGGATTAAAAGATGATGCTGATGCATTTTGGATACACAGTTCTAAAGGCTCAAGTCCAAGAAAGAGAAATATAAAAAGAACTCTCCTGTTTTCAGAAATAATACAGCAAATTTGTCAGTCTGCCACCCATCAAAGATGGAACCAGCAAGTTATGTAATAAATTTGCTACTTAATTCTAGTCTCACCAATTTATATTGAAGTCATTTAATTGACAATGTAACTAAATACCATGAAAGGAAGAAAGAAATGCGGCACTCACCAAGGTATTAATATCTAATTCAGCCTAACAAAGAAAATAATGTAAGGTTCATAAGCCAGATCAGAGTTTTACTGTCACAAATTTTAACATTTTGCCAAGTAAATAGAAGGACTTGTATGAGAAATGTAAATCATGATATCCCTTTGAAGTCTGTGTTATCAATTAACTTTAAACTAGACTTTTTAATGTGTCACTGAAACACAGAGCTTGCTTTAAAATGAAATATTGACTTAATTCTAGATGAAGGTTGTGCTCAAGAAAGGCAACATATTGGCATTCCCAAAGACTGAAGTCCTCTCTCTATAAAACAAAATGAAACATAGGATATGTTCACACACAGGGGGTTATTTCAACACAAGTTGTTTCGAAACAACTTGTATCGAAATAAGGCGTTATTTTGAAATAAGTTAATTTGAATTATGAAAATGTTAATTCAAATTAAGGAAAAAACCTCAAAGCGAAATAGCATGTTCAGACAACAGTTATTTTGAAACGAGTCACCGTCGTTTCGAAATAACATGTTCAGACAGGATTGTTTTGTCATCAAATGGGGTTTAAGTTTTTCAAAACAACGGTACATTGTGTGAACATGGCATTTCTCATTTCGAAACAACCTCTGTTGTCTCGAAATAAGACTGCAGTGTGAACACAATACAGTCACAGTGAAAGTTTTCAGACATTTCCTAACCAGGACACTTCAAACCTGGAGTTTCAGGGTAGTGCTGTCCTTGTCAGAAGGAGTATTGAATTGCAGACACACAAGCACCTCACAGACTTTTTAGCTTGTCTTTCATCCTATGCCTCAAAGACCAACCCTGAAAGGCCAATCCAGCAACCCAACAACCCTGGCAGTGACCAATGCTCCAAGCCACTTGTGACAGAATACACCAGCATTCCCTAGCCCAGAAACCTGACAGGTTAGTGCTGCAACCATTTAAACTTGAACTACTAGACAGAGCAGGGCTATATAAAGGGTCGCTTGGAGCCAGTAAGGGAGTAACATCTGGGTGTGACCTGGAACACAGCTCACAGGTTATTAGGTGGAAACTGATGGCTGTAGTTGCCGTTCGTTTCATTATGCTGATTGAATTCTATTTGAATTCTACACAAATTCTCATAGGGAAGTTCCTGAGGAAAGGGCCTACAGCTAATGAAAGGCTGCCTCCCTGTTTTATTTCATGACCTGGAAAATCAGTTCATCAGTACACCCCAACAAAATCCTGGAAGCCCCCACTGCTGAATGATGCACTCAATCCCACTCAGATGACAGAGCCTTCCTAAAGCCTCCCTAGCTACCATATCTTCTCCAATACTCAAATACACTATCATGTCTACAGCAGTCTGCCCCAGGTTCATACATTTTGGTTTTCACTCAAAGCCCTGTAAATCTTAGGGCTGCTCTGGTATGCACCACATCCTCAGTGCCACAGATGCCATTACCAAGACAGACAGTAACTAAAAGAGCTTTAATGAGAAGACAAGCAGAGAAATCAAATTATTATTGTATATGCAAAGAACAACTGCAGCCGATACAGATGAAATAGAGGGGAACTGATATGAACCAAGCACAGATTGTAAATGAAGAGAGAAGCAGATGGAAGGGATCAGCAAAGATGACTGTAACAATGCAACAAAATGATATAAACAGATTGAAAATTTAAAGACATGTTACACAGCAATTTGGATAAGAATGAATGCAATGTATTTCAACGACTGCTAGTGAGTGATACATTGTTCATTTTCCCTCATGATCATCTCTTTTCTTCTTCTTATTTTTCTCTCAGTCCTTCTTTGTCAATTTCTTAATGTATCACAATTTTCCTTTGATTATTGTGAGGGGATCTAAAAGTCTGAGATGCACTATGCAAAAGATGCAGTGATGTAGAAGAAATATAGCACTGCTCATACATTACTAGGACAAGTTCCATCTGTGTGTGTATGCCAGGAATGGACAAGAACACAAGGACATTATTAGTCTCAATTTTATGTGGGGTAAGGCACAGTGACAGGTTTCAACCTCTCCTGAACACAAGGATTTCACAGAAGGAAAGCCTCTAAAGTACTTCCCCAAATAATCAGACAGGGTGGCAAGGTCATGGCCTCATCTGTCACTATACATTAAGTTATGACCGCTGCCAGCCTTTGAAGAGAGCAGACACTGCAGTTTTTTCAAAGATGGCAGAAAGTCCACCTTCCCCTTATGCTTTAGGAAGTATTGTGCCCACGTAACATATGATGCTTCCCAAAGCTCCTGATGTGCAGTGGAGTACCACTTCATCTCTCAGTTCAAGGCTTTTTCCTAAATCAAGCCTAAAGTAAACTCAAACCACCTCTCACCAAAAAAAAAAAAAAAAAAGAATATGTAGGGTAACCAAAAGATGTCCTTAGGCAAGCAAAGACTTCTTACTGCTTTCTTCAAGCAGTGATTAATTTATAGTAAACTATCATTAATTTGAGTTTTATTGACAAGTTCCAAAGGAGTAGCCATAATGATCTAGTTCAGGAAAACAAACAAGAGTCTAGCAGCGCTTTTAAAGAATAGCAAATTTATTTATTGCATGAGCTTTCTTGGGAGAAATCCCACTTCAATTTTTCAAGTGGCTGATGAAATGGGATCTCTCCCATGAAAGCTCATATGATAAATACATTTGTTAATCTTTAAAAGTGTAACAAGACTTCGTGTTTGTTTTGCTGAGTTTTATTGTGATTTCTACCAAGGAAAACAGAATACGTCAATGAAAATGCACAAATGTTAAACTAACGTTGGCAGTGTAATTTCTGTGTGAACATCCTCAAAAACAGGCAATATACTGCAAAATGTATGCCTATATTTTCAAAGCAGTTAGCAGAGATTTAGCAGATCTCATGAGGTCCCTTCCAGCCCTATGATATGATTATATGAACCATTTAATTCCAGCTTGTTTTAATAAGAGCTGGACTGTTATATATCTGTGCATTCGTGGTTACTATCCTGAAAAAAGTTTCTTGCTCAAATCCAGAACAGAGAGAAAACTGGATTTTGGAATATGAAAACAACCTACAAAGCTACTAAACTTGCTCAGATAATTAAAGATATTGATAGATACCATCTTGATGCCATTTGAATCTGTAATATAGATGGAAATATTTGAACAAACTACACTTTAGCAAAACAAGTAAAGCATCATCTGCTCCAGGGATGTGGATGACAGACAAAGGTTGGCAGGTACAGCAGTACTGTTGAACAAGGCATAACAGGGATTAAGTGAATGAAATAATTATTAGAGCTCACTCTCACATTAGATTCTTCAGGCTATCAGTCACACAATGCTATGCATCAACCAACAAGAAGCTAAATGAGAAAGGATAAAAGACAATTTTTAATTATTTGTAACATGATATTTTAACCAAGGTCCCAAAACATGATATCTTAGTGAATGTAGGTGAATTTAAAGCAAAGGTTGGAAATGACAACGACGGTTTGAATAAAGATATGTGTTCTGCAGTGTGAATAACTTCGGGCGAGATGGTCCAGTATTTTCAAATACAGACATTCATAAAATGTCATGGAAAAATACCAAGAGTTCTGTGGCACTTTTAAAGACCAACAAATTTATTTATTGCATAAGCTTTTGCGGAAGAAAATCCTACTTCATCAGATGATTTTCTCCCACAAAAGTTCATGTGATAAAAAAATTAGTTAGCTTTTTAAAGTGCCACAGGACTCCTTGTTTGTTTTTGCTGAACTAGTAACATAGCTACCCATCTGGAACTTGATAAAAATGCCATGGAACTTCACAGAGAATAATCTTTGTACTGCTAAACTAAAGATACCATTACTGAAGCTAACAGAGTTTAAAGAAGACAATGCATCAACAGTGCATGATTTGAAAACCGAACACAGGAAGTGCTTTTCACCTTGAACTGAAGAACAGGGTCACTGTTCTCATGGAGTGAACAGAAGAAAGCCAAGACATTGAAACTTTATAGGAAAACATCAGAAGGTGATACCTAGAAAGGGCAAAGGCAGTTCAAACAACAAAAAAATATAAAAGGGAAAAATGGGTTATCAATACTACTTGGGCTGCAGTGGAAAGAGAATCATAAAGCAGAACTCATCAGTGCTAACATATGTGAAGAGACCTGCAAGTAGCAAGAAGATAGAAGCTTTAGACAGAGAGGTAAAAAGAAGAGCTGAAAGATATAAAAGGGTATATGTTGGTAGAAAATATCAAGACATTGAAGATGCAAGACAAAGATATAACCTTACAACTTTGTATAAGACAATCAAAAAGCTAACAAGAAACTTTGCCAGTACCAGAGGCCCTATTAAGCTGCACATTGAAAGACACTTAGTAGAGAAGGAGAACAAAGGAAAAGATAGGCAGAGCACTTTCAGGCTGTTTTAAATAAATTAAGACCAAACAAAGTACTAGACATACATGAAGAAGACCTATCAACAGAACCTGAAAATTGATTTAGGAGATATTCCAATGCAAGAAGGTGGAAAAGCAACCAGTAAGCTGCTTTTTTCCTTAAAAAAAAAAAAAAAAAAAATCAGCTACAGAGGATAAACAGGACAGATTGACGCCTAATGCAAGTGATGAAATGGCTCTCCAGATGGTCCTTGTGTTTTTGGATAGAATATGCAATGACAAAAATAATCCAGCTCAGTGAAAGAGAGGCTTATAGAAAAGTTGATAAGGAAGAGTATCCTTATCAAGTGAAATAAGTGCAGAGGGATCATGTTACTCAGTGCCTGGGAAAAACCACACGACACATCATCAAGAAACAAATAGACCTTCAGGGAAGGAACAAGTAATTTTTAGACCACCGAGGCCATGTGCAGACCATACTGTTATTCAAACATTTTACAGACCAAAGTGCAAGGTAGGAAGCCTCTCTTGTGATAAGTGTTACTGATTTCCAGAACACTTTTGACAACATTCACAGAGATAGTCCTTTGAAAATTGTGGCATATGATGGACTACCAGCTAAAATTACCTGGATCATGTCAAAAGTGCATTCAAAAAAGCTGACATTTGTCAATTGACCACTGAAGTAAGGCAAAAGTGTATTACATCCACGCTATCATTCACACTGGTCATTAATAATGTTATAAAGAAAGTAACCACGGGGGGGAAGAAACAAGGAAATTTATGGACAAATATGAAAGCATAATTAGCTGATAAATTAACCCACTTCAGAAGAAAAGACCTAGATTTTGGCAGATTCAGCAAAACTAGCTGGTTTACTCATCAATAAAAGGAAGACAAAATATATGATTATCAATGTTCCAAAAATAATTAGTAGAATGGAAGAAACCCTAGAAGTAGTCAATCATTTTACCTATCTAGGGAGAAAAATAGTAAATGGTAGTCACACAAAAGTATATGTCAAACAAATATCAAACACAGCCAACAACTTCCATAAGATTTGGCAAAGTAGCATGACTGGCACCACCACAAAAATACAAACTTTTAATTTGAAATCATTCTGATATGTAACATATTTATCACATTTCTTTGCTTTATATGTTGTCATTACTCAGTAAGCTACTATAAAGGGTCTCTAAAAGGCACCCTAACTGGGTTCTCTAGCTCAGTGGTTCCCAACCTTTTCTCTGCCATAGCACACCTTGATACCTTCAAATTTTGAGGCATACCACCATTAAAAAACTCATGAATATTCAAATTAACTTAAATTTCTTATAAATATTCATGAACCATGGCACAATGTTTCAGAAATGCTGCTATGTGCAGCTATGTGTAGGGGTAGCAGAGCAGGGATGGCAAAACAGGGGAGGTCAGGAATCAGGTGCAGTGGCAGGAGTGAGTGTGGGGAGCAGAGAAGGGCAGGGGTGGCAAAAAAGGACAAGGGCAGCCATGTGAGGGACAGCACAAGGGTGGCAAGAGAGGAGAGGGGAAGGGAGAACAAGAGTGGGGGGGGGGACAGGGGGAACCTGGGGAGTGGGAAGCTAGGGCAGGGGAGTATGGCGCGGCACCAACTTCCCCCTTCTCCACAGTGGCTCCCTGACACCCAGGGCAACTTCTCACCTCATTGCTGCTCCCTCCCACCCCAGTGGGTCCTGTCCTCCCCTCCCCCAGCCCCCTTCTGCCTGTGACAGACACTCATCAGTGCAAGGGCCAGAACTAGCCCCCAGCTGCACCCCCCACACACACAGCCACCTCACCCTCCAGCTACACACACCCCCAACCAAACAGCCACCTCACAACCCCAGCTACACACCCTCTGCTACATATTTACTCCTGTCAAGGCTTTTTCCCCACTCTGGCACTCTGAATGCAGAAGGTGGGGGCCTGCAACAGGCCAGAAAAGCCACTGGCCTTAAAGCCTGCTCTTAAAAGTCTCCAAGGCCTCCAATTCCTGGCCTTGGAGTGGTATCGCTGCCACCACCCAAATGCAAAAAACCTCTTGAGACCCAGGAAGGCGCACTTGGGAATTCCTCCCTGTGAGGTACTTGCAATCCTCTTTATTCCTCTCTCAGGAAAGTGACTGAACTCCAGCTGCAATATGAGCTGGAACTGGAACAGGGTTCCCTTTACTAGCTGCCTGTGCAGTCTAAGGCACGGGCACACAAACCTCTTGCCTTTCAGGACACAGAACCAGAACTTACTTAAAAGGTAAAATCTTTAATCAAAAAGAACAGATACTAAACACAGAGAGTTGCTTCTCTGGGAACTAACTTGGGTAGTTACAGGGTAGTAGGAGAGGGTACATGTGTTCAAGCACAGAGAAATCCAAAAAACAAGCCAAAAACAAAAGAAAATACCCTGACCGTGTCTAAGTAAACATTCCTTGTTCTACTCATGCCTGGTCAGTACCAAACTTAACTTATCTCTGGTAAGGATGTTGCTGGATTCTTCCTCAGGCCCCTCTGGCCTCCTCCTGATCCTTCCAGGAGCTCTGCTGCATCCAAACAGGCCCAGGCCAGGCTGCTGTTACAATTCAAAAACCTGTGCTTTGTTCCTATTGGCTGTCCTGGGATTCACTGACCAGAATGTTAACCCCTTCCTCCCCAAGGGTTATTACACGCCCCCCAAATCACAGACAGTGCTGGAAAGCCTGGTGTAGGCTGTACCCACACTGGCTGTGATTTCTTCCTGCTTCTAGGGAAGAACAGGGTTAATACAGTACAAATGTACACATACAAAATTCACTACAGGTCACATGATCTCAACTAGGCTCCACTGTTGGTCTGGGCCCTCTCCATCCCAACCGTTTTATCTGTGGTGTCCCTCTTCCCGACTGAGGAGTGCACCCAGGCCGCTGTCTGTATAGATCCTTCTTTCTTCTCCATTCCAGACCTGGCCAGCTTGGGCCTTCTTGCCCTCGCCCTCTTTAACCTGAGGGGGCAATATCTTTTTATATGGCCCTGCTCCTGGCACCAGAAACATCTCCTTTGTTTCCTCCACGGCACAGGTGTCTCTGGCTCAGTCCTGACCCTGGGACTCAGCCTGTCTTTCTGGGCCAGGCACTCTCTCCTAAAGTGCCCTCTGGTCCCACAAGTCCAGCAAGTGCCTCCCCACCCTGTTAACTTCACAGGAGTGGTTTTCAGGGGTTCTCCCCACAAGTCTTTGGTCATGTTCCCCCCAGCATGACCACTAGGATGGTCCTGGGCTAAGCACAAGAGCTTTCCCCTGTACTTAGTTGGAACTCCCTGTGCTTTGTTCCTATTGGCTGTCCTGGGATTCACTGACCAGAATGTTAACCCCTTCCTCCCCAAGGATTATTACAACTCCCACCCACCTTTGCTACATACAAACCCCCCGCAACCTCCCCCCCCCCAAAGCCCTTACTTGGGCTGCTTGCAGGCTGCCTGAGACAAGCTGGTTTGCCCTGCATGGAGAGATTCACACACTCCCAGCCTCCCCCAGCTCTGCTGGCTGGGCCTAAGGTGGAGCCACCAGAACACTGTGTTCAGACTGCTCCTGCTATTTTTAGGGGGACCTCTGGACCTCCCTGTTCTACTGCCTTCCTCTATTTTTAGGGGGCCAGAACACTGCCTGCCTAAAAACAGGGGGCCTCAGAACTGAGTTCTGGTGCCTTCCCGCTTACTTCAACCCCTGCTCTTTCCCAGCCTTGCACAGCTCAGGTGGCTGGGCCGAGCAAGGAGGGAACTTTAACTCCAACTCTCGGGCATGCTTGCGGTGCACTTTGGGTGCTCCCATGGCACACTGGTTGGGAACCACTGCCCTAGCTTATTGAATGTTCTGACTGCCCTACTGATGTAATTAAACCTCTTAGACTCAGACTCTAATGTCAGAAGGGACCAATATGATCATCTAACCTGACCTCCTGTACAATGCAGACCACAAAACCTCTCTCACCTACTCCTATAATAAATCTTTAATCTATGACTGAATTACTGAAGTCCTCAAATCATGATTTAAAGACTTTAACATGCAGAGAATCCAGATGCCAGTGAGACGTGCCCCATGCTACAAAGAAGGTGAAAAAATCCTGAGAGCCATTACCAATCTGCTATGGGGGAAAATTCCTTCCCAATCCCAAATACGGCAGTTGATTAAACACTGAGCATGCGGGCAAAACTCATGCCAGCCAGAAACCCAAGAAAGAATTCTCTGTAATAATTCAGAAACCTTACCCCCGCCTACTGTCCCATCTCAGGTCATTGGCATATCCACTACCACGGGTACTCACACACACACAATTGTCAAGATAGGCTGCCTCAGGATACCGTTTCTTCAATAAACTTACAAAACTCAGTTTTGAAGTTAGGTAGGTGTTTTGCCCACCAGCTCCCCACAGATGGTTATTCAGGGACTTTACTCCTCCCTTGGTTAAAAACCTTCATCTAATTTTAAGTCTAAATTTCCTGATGCACAGTTTATATCCATTTATTCTTGAGTCCACATTGGTGCTATACTCAAATAATTCCTCTCCCTCCTTTGTATTTATCCCTCTGATGTATAGAGAGAGAGCAATCCTATCTCCCCAATACCTAGCTAGCTATTAAGTCTACCCACTACAACCAAAACACATGCCATTTATATTCATATGTCCCTTTCTACAAGAAAAACAGCAGACGAGCTCTTTAAGTCTCTTCTGATAAGGCACATTCTCCATTCTTGTTATAAAAGCTACTGTTTTTCCTCAACTTCCTCCTGGCCTAGATAGGTTTACTCCAAAAACAGCCTTTAGTCCATGGCATGGCAGGGGTTTGAAAGGGTGAGAACCATGCACCCTCTTCATACAGCTCTTGCCATTTCACAGAAAATGCAGAACCTGGGATCACTCATTTCAGGTGACTGAGCATAAGTCACACTTCCGAGATAACCATCTATCCCTTCTTTAATGTTTCCTTTTTCAGTTGTCTGTTTGATAAAGCCAGCAAACTGTTTACTTAATTTGAGATGGTAATTAAAATTAAAAAAAGACATCCAAGTTCAAAGTTAGTGCATCTTACAATGAGTACATCACAGAATGGGGCTATGTATACACTACAGCTTAAATCAATATAAATTATGTTGCTCAGGTGCATAAATAATTAACACCTCTCAGCAACAAATTATACCAACCTAGGTGTCAGTGCTGAGACTTCTATGTTGGTGGAAAAGCTTTTCCTTCTGAAATAGTTATCGCTGTCTACAGGGACTGGAGTAATTAAGTTAACAGGAGAGCTCTCTCGTCTGCCAGTTCAGAGCATCATAGAGCAGCCCTACCTTGGCACAGCTGTAAAGCAACAGCATAGACATAGAAGGAGAAGTTGTAACCCCATTGCAGTCAATAGAAATTTTGACTTTGGGGGGAGGAGACAGGATTTCATCCAGAGTTGCAGTCAAAGCCATACATATCACTGTTAAAACTTCTTTTCTACAAACAACTTCCCACCACTCATCCAGAACCATAAACACTGCCCCAACTCTAGGATTTTAAATAAAAAGATAACATGGAAGTCCCTAAAGTTGTACATAGACATTATTCCATATATTTTCCTTGAGTCTACAAGAACTATGATGCAGCTAATTTCTTCTAAAGGAGCACCAAAACACTGGCCATTTATATTTATATGTTCCCCTTCTACAAAGAAAACAGCACACAAACAACCCAACTGGGAGAACTTCTTAATGAAGATCCATTAGAGCTGATAGAATAGTAAATACAATTCATTCTACCGTATACTGTTCAGACTGAATGCATATTTAGCCAAAGTTCTTGGAACTCCACCTGTTTGCATACTGCAGTGCAATGAGGATTTGAGGTGTTCATACAACTGGCATACACACATTCATCTAAATTTCCAATAAGAAAGTTCTTGAAATGTGAAAAATTCTCTGAGCTGCAAACAAACAAGACAATGAAAAATATCAGGACAAGTAAGCCATTGGACGCACCACTAATTATATGTGCATAACCATGCACTGGTGATCATCCTCTTGTCAGTTTAACTCAGCTTTTCTTCCTCATGTCGATTAGCAGGATGCTTTGCCTTGTTTTAAGCTGTGATGTATTTCTTAGTTTAAGACCAGGTTTCAGTAATGTATCTCCACATACTTTCTTTTATTTATTTCTCTTTATCAAATGTCCCTTATACTTTATGGTTTGTCCCATACAATAAATTGCTTTATTCCTCACTGCAAGGTGAATGAATGCAAGTAGAAGAGAACTGACATATTTCAGCCAGAACATAATGCTATAGATACTGCTAGAGATCTGATATTTAAGTATGGAATTAAATGAGTGCATAATAAAATGTCCCAGAAATACAGTTGCTGTCATCCAGCATTAAAGAATACAAAGCAATGAATACTAATCAGTGAAAAATGAGAAGTTTTAAAATAGTAAAATTTCATGTTCATTTTTTCCATTAAAAATAGGTACGTGACCAGCATTCTACAAAATATATAAAGACAGCCACAATAAACTGAAGCTATGCTCAACATATCTGAAACAGAAGCCCACCAACTGCAGGTAGATAGTGCTGAACTTTACAAATCCAGACTGTATCTGGGTTTGACAATCCAAAACTGTTTATCTACTGAAGTACTCTCAGCTGTTTCTTTGAACTGAATTAGCATTCTCCATGTAAACAGACAAAAGGTCTCAGATGGTTACCATAGGAAAGAAAATCTGTTGTTTTGTTTTTTTTTTCCCCAATTTCTATATATGTTAATGAGATGCTGCATGAGATTCAACAAGGTCAGGATTACTGTTATCCCACTCACACCCATTCCCCTCCCAAAAAGTTCCTCTGACTTCAATGCTGACTTGCATCAGCAGAAGATCTGCTCACTTATTCCACCTGTCCCCACAAGAAAAGGAAAAATATCCAAAATAAGATCTGACCTACCATTTTCTTCAAGGTACATGAGAAGGATGCAGCTGGATTCTGTCCCTTCCATGGCATAATCAAGAGCAATGTTTCCATTAACATCCTGCAGCAGCACATTGGCTCCAGCCTAAAAGCAAGAATTAAGAAGATTTTCTCTCTTTACTTCTAAAAGCTGAATGTAAACAGTTTGTAAAAGTTGTGACTACTGAGAGATATTAAGGTCATTTTATCGGTACTATAGGCAACTATGTAAAACTCAGGAAGACTGGATAGTTTCAAGAAGTTAGGCAAATTTCTTCTGGACATCATTTTAAAAACAAAACAAAACCAAAACCAACCCTTTGTCACCATGTATGGAACTGGACTTGACTTCTCATTGTCCCTTCTAGGTTCTACGATTTTAATGCTGAACCAATTAAAATGACTTTGATGGTCTATATTGCAGTCACTACCAGATCTGTCTCCATATTGTGATGCTGTCTGGGTCAAAGGGACTGTTTATAGGTGTCAAATCTGTATTAGAAAATAAGAATATGTTATGTTCTATTTATGTTCCAAGTTATCTGATTCTAAGGCAATCCCAGACCGAGTGTCTGCAAAACTACTGTCCTCTTAATCACCCATTAAGGGATCTCCCAGCTAATGTGGGCCTAGGAAGAAACCTGTTTGATGAGTCACCCAGACTGCCCATGTGACAACTCCATTTTGATTTGGCAAGGACTCTAAGAGCATGGGGAAAGCAGAGGACATAAAAGGCAGTGGCCCCATCTCCATTTTGTTTTCAGTCTGTCTGCAACCAACACCTTCCTCTGGAACTGTTCTTCTGGGACTGAACAGAGACTTATCCAGGTGCTGGGTGTCTACCAGAGGAGTTGGATTAACCTGCAAACTAAAGATTCTTCAAGAATTTTCTTTCTATGCTCTCTAAATCATTTGTATGTATGTGATTCACTTTGACCTTTCAACATCTCTTTTTTCTTTTCTTTTGATATTAAACCTTTAGTTGTAGTTACTACAGGACTGGCTGGCAGCTTGGTATTTTGGGTAAGATCCAAACCTATATTGTTCCAGGTGATGTGATTGAGCCTTTGGAGTCAGGAGAACCTATTTCTTTAGAAGACCTAGTGACTAGCTGGGGACCGGAGGTGCTGATGTGCAATACAGGGGTTTGTTTCTATTTTGTTATGCTTGGTGATGACCAGAGTGGGGAATCAGAAGCATGTTTTGTTACTGACTGGGGGACTGGTTTAAGTACCATGCATCAGTGTTTTGGGGGCTTGGCTCCTGGTTTTGCAGCTTGCCCTGATTTTGGCACATTCAGAAGGTTATCCCAGGAAGCATCTTACTACAAACTGTCACTCAAAATGTGTTGGGGGTGGGGAGATTGCTTAAAAGGAGTCCAGGAGTGATTATCTTGATAGTGCTGGAGGAAATTATACTAGGACCATGAAGCCACACACTTTTTTAGGTGAGCTAAGTACCACAGGAGAATTCCATATTCACCACGTCAAGAAGGTTTACTTACAAGTTGCAATATAGTGGCAATTCAGGCCCTATTTTTACAAGACAGATGTCCTATTCCATGAAAAAATTAATTCTATCATTTATGAAAGTGTAATTGCAGTAAAGAATCATGCATCTTCTTTTAGAAAACATAGCTTCTACTCCACTTAAGAATTTCTTCCTGTAACATTCTATGTAAGGCAATTGCAAAGCAAGAGTGACTTCTACATTTAATTCCTTTTCCTTGCAGCTTTCATAGAGTTTAAGGGCAGAAGGGGGCCATTAGGTCATCTAGTCTGACTTTCTGTATATCACAGACACACACAGCTTCATTCAGATACCCTTATATTTAGCAGTGTTTTAGTTAGATTAAAACATTTCAGTCTTCAGAAAACTAAATTATTGTAAAAGAAGCAAGGAGTCCTGTGGCACTTAAAGACTAACAAATTTATTTCTCACATGAGCTTTCACTGGAGAAAAATCCCACTTCACCACAGACAGAGAACAGAAGGGCCAAAGTTACAGCAATTCCTGAGGCACATGTAATGGCAGGGAACTGATTAGGTGAAATACACTCTGATGATGCTAGCAAGATCCATGCACCATCCTGCAGGGGAAAATGACCCATCAAAGATCACTGCCAAAATGGCCTGGTGGAAAATTCCTTCTTAACTTCAAATATGGTAATCACTTTGATCTTGAGCAGGACACACCACCCAGGCCTCTGAGAAACAGTATTTTCTGCATGACCTCAGGACACTAGTATATATTGTCTTAATGCTGTATTTTTAGTAAACCCCTGATATTTCAGAGAAAGGTAAAAATTAAGAAAAAAAAAAAAAGCCCAGAATATGTCTGGTCAATTGCACATCAAGGGGAAACAAATCCTTCCTTATCCCTGCAAATAACCACCTGAAGCCTGTCTGATAAGGGTGTGGCTTACTCTTGTTAGAGTAATGGCTGCAAACTAAGGACAGTCGTTTGAAACCTGAATGGCAAAGGTAGTCAACTAGTGCGGAACTATTATTACTAGAAGATATGCTCAGAGGAGCTGCTAAGGATATGCTAAGGACCTGATCCAATGCCTGCTGAAGTGTGGGGGGGTGATACTTTGACTTCAATAGGCATTGGGGATCAACTCCTGGGTTAGGATAAAACATGACATGACATAAGCAAAAATGACATTAGGGGAATAGAAAAGGTTTGCATGGCATAAAATGTTTTGAGTATTGTATATACTGGTTCCATTTCAATATGTATTTCTATTGAACTGTCCCAAAAGCATGAGTCAGTCCTAGAGAGATGCTGAAAAGACATTCTGATGATGGATTTGAAGAACAAGATTTTTTAAAAAGACTGGCTAACCATTATTTCACTGTACCTGTTCCACTACTCAGAATAATTTTGTATTTAGCACATTAATATTGGTCAGATTGTGCCTTCGTTGTCATTTCTCATGGAACTAATATGCAGTTTCTTCTCTAAAAGGTTTATTTACTACTAAAACATAATTTAAAACATTAAAAGTACACATTTCTGCATGAATCTAGCCTCCAAATAACGTCATCCAACATTCATGAGAAAAAGCATGAACCTATGCGCATTTTCTTCCTCAGTGGAGCTAAGAAACCAATTGTTCTTCTATATATTACAATTTAGGAAATGAAAGGCACTTAAGTTAGACTCCAGAATGTATTTAATTCCCTCTGTAAAGTGTAATTTCACAGAGGGAGGGATATAACATGGAATTCCTCAGATCCTAGTAAGTTTTATGGGATGACACTGCATTAGTTAACCTACTTAAGAAATGTTTATGATAAGCCAGTCACAAACAGGAGGTTAAGCTTGGTCAAACCTGCAGCTAGAAAGATAAGAGATGCTTCAGAACTTGGTAATGAGGTAACTCTGAACAGCAGCGCACATTTTTAAAATATGAATTTGACTCAGACATGCTTTTAAAATGTATTTAGATTACTAAACAATGAACATGTTTAATATAGAAATATTTCGATCATCTTACATTATTCCTCTGATTAGACACCTTTTTATTTTCATGTAACACCACTTTAATCTCTAAAGGGACGTGAGGGTAATGGGAAGGAGGTGAGGGGGTAGGAGACCAAGAGAACCATCAATTACTGTTAGCACGGTTATTATGAATGTTGCCAACCAAAAAGGAAGTAGCTGCTAACATTAGATTTATCACTGGAATTTTTTGCAATATAGTTCTCAAACTAGAGGCAAGAAAAAAATCTAGTTGTTGCAAATTTAAACATTATTTTCTTTCAATAATCATAAGTTGTCTGTTTTAAACGTCGCTATGCGCGCGCGCGCACACACACACCATGCATCTGCTCTCATTCTGGATCTTTCATGTTTCCTTTGAAAAATAGAGGTCCTCAGTCCTGCAACTCAGTCCTCTATCATAGACCCTTATGCCAGTGCACAGCTCCATTAGCTAGCAGATCAGATTGCAGGATCAACTTTGGTGAGGTTCTGCACTGGCACACAGGGTTATGCTAATAGAACCACCTGCAGGTTCACGGAAGTGGTAAGCAATCCTGAACAGATATCTGATACTCTTCCTTCCACTATTGATAACAAAAAAAGAGTCACTTACCCATAGAGTAATGGTTGTTCTTCAAGATGTGTTGTAGAAATAGACTTTCCACTGCTGGTGTTTGTTTCCAGTGCACTTGAGTCAGACTTTTACCAGCAGTACCATTAGGGGGCACATGTGCCCACACTCTCCTTGTGCTCTAGAGAAAGGGTGTACAAGGGGCATGGCTGCCTCCTCATTCTCAGTCACTTTGCACTGCGGAATACAATGTCTAAAGTACCAGAGATAGGAGGAGCATCGTATAACGTATATATTTGTAGAACATGTTGGCTATGTCTACAGATAGTTATTTCAAATTAATTAATTTGAAAAAACTTTCAATTTTAAATCAAAGTTATCAATTGGAATGAAAAAGTCTTCACTAGCCTCTTAGTTCTAATTAAAGTGGGATTTATTAATTCAAGTTAGAGAGTTTACATTAGAACCCCTGCGTTGCTGCTTTAACTGTTGGCTGGCATGCTGATCTGCCCCACCCACCCCCAGCCCCTCTGTGCAGGCTGCAGGGCCTAGGAGCCAGCTGGGAGCCAGATCGGACTCCGAGTTGCTTGCAGCACCCTGCAGGCAGCTCAGAGCTTGACCAGGCTCTGAGCTGCTTGCAGGGTACTGCAAGCAGTGAAGTGCCCAATCTGGTTCCCAGCTGGCTCCTAGGCCCTGCAGCCTGCACAGAGGGCTCGGGGGGGGGGGGGGGCGATCACAGCATGCTGGCCAGTGGGGAGAGGAGCCCGCTAGAGGTTCCCTGCCCCCAGTGGGAAAAGGAGCCTGCCAGTGGATCCCTACCCATTAATTTGGAATAACCCTACTCCACAGCTAACATAAGGTTATTTCAGATTAATACCGTCAATTTAAACATTATTTCAAAATAAAAGGAGGTTTTATTATATTGAAATAGTGGTTCCTTATTTCAAAATAAGGAACTGCTTCTTTTGATATAATAAAATGCATGCATAGACAGGAAAAAAGGTTATTTCAAAATAAGGCTCCTTATTTCAAAATAACTTCTAAGTGCAGACATATCCATCTTGAAGAAGAACAGTCACCATACGGGTAACATTTTCTCCTTTGTGCACAAATACATTTCATTGCCATTTCTTTACCAGTGGAGGGACTTCTAATCATCTAAGCAGTGATTGTGACTCCATCTTGCTAAGCTGGCATTGTTACAAGAAGTCTGGGTGATGAGCAGAGAAAGTATCAGTGACCACATTGCTGCCTGGTAGCTATCGGCTACTGGAAGCCAGCTTGGGAAGCCTGATGTGGTCATCTGAGGGGTGGTACAGTAAGCTATTATTCTCAATGGTAGAGACGATATAGGAAGCTTGTAGCAGAACTTAATGTCAGAAATCCAGTCTGTTTGCTGAGTCGGTGCTGACTGCCCTTTAACTCTCTCAGGGTCTCTCTACAAAAAGCGTGGGAGAAGTGTGGTCAAAATACAATGCCAAAGGTCTACAGCAGTGTTTCCAAAACTCTGTTCTGTGGGACACTGGTGTTCTGTGTGATATGAATTGTTGTTCCATGAAAAAAAGTTTCAATGCTAGTGATATTTTTTTCCCTTCTAACTCTTTTAAATCCACTTTTGATCAACACATGCAGCAATTTTCGGTATGAAACTACCTGCCCGCGACCAGAATGTCTGTGCTCGGTCAATATATTTCAAGCCCAAAAGTGTGAGGCCAAATAAATTTGGTAAATACTCATCTACAAACATACAATACATGAAGCATTTCTTCAGCTTTAGAAGACTGAGGTTGAGGAGAAGACTCCAGCTAACGAATAGATTTATTCAAATAGAAAGCTGACACTGCCTTAGGCATCAACTTAAGGTGTGACTGAATGGACACCTTGTCTTTATGGAAGACCATGTAATGAAGATCAACCAGACAATCCTTAAGTTCAGGAACCCATCTAGCAAAGGTGATCACCACCCAAAAAAATCACCTTTATAAACACCAATGGTAATAAAATTATAACCATAAGCTTGAAGGGGGGGGGGGCTCTAGAAGTTTGGAGAGGACTAGAGTGAGGTCCCATACAGGTACAGGATCAGATACAAGAGGGCAAAATGTTGAATAGACTTCAAAAATTAAGAGAATAAAATAAAACGAAAAGCCTATCTACTGATGGCTGTAACACAAAAATAGAAGCCAGGTGAACTCTCACAGGCCTAACTGCAAGTTCTGAAGATTTCAGATGCAACAGATAGGGCTTGCCTGCCCTGAGGATGGGGCTGAAATTTGATCTTAGGTCGTCAAATTACAGAAGGCGAAGGCCAGGGGCATTGCTGGTGATGGGCACTCAGGGCACGAGCCCTCCGCCCCAGTGCCAGTGCCCCAAGCTCCCAATCCAGGCCGGGGTTGCCCAAGCTGGACCACCAGTGAGGCGGTAGCCAGATCTAGCCCTCACCCTGGTCAGGGCCACAGGGCCAGGGCACAGCAGCAGCCCGATCCAGCCAAGACCCAGGCCAAGGTTGCAGGACCACACTGTCAATCAGGGCCTGACTTCAACCAGGGCTCAGGGGGAGGGGGGGGGAGGAGAGCAGGGCCCAAGAGATTGTTGAGGCCAGTGACACCCCTGGCAAAGGTAAGATCACACCAAATTGCTTGCTCAGGGTCCCACATCCCCACTGCTCACATTAATTCCTGAAATGCATTACATTCTGGGTAGTAGGCACAGAGGTTTGCAGGGAGGCAGTTGTCCTCTGCTCACTCTCCCTCCTCTCTTTGCAAAAGAAAAAAAAAAAAAAAAGGCAAGAAAGGTTTTCTTTCCTGTTTTTCTGCCACAGATAAAAGGAACAGGCACAGTGCTTCATGCAGAGAGAGGAGTTAATTGTAAACTTCCCAAGGATACAAGCAGGGGAGAAGCTACATTGTTATAAGGGACAGGAAAAAATGGTAAATCTACTTTCTGGGTACATGGACCTAACTAAATTAGTGTTGTAGATTGCAACCTCAGTGCTACACCTTGCAGGGGTAGTGTTACCAGGTCAGATTACAGCTCCCTTTTTTTTTTTTTTGTCCTCTCCAAATGGACTGCTCTGACAAATGGACTGCTCTCCAAATGCTGCAGAAGGCCGGGGTAAGCAGCATTATGTCAAACTTCACTGTTTTTGTTGACCAGGGCATAGTCCAGCCATGGAACCTCTGGGTGTTAAGGTGATAAAAGTTGAGACTCTGCCCAGACTGAAAAATCTCTTCCACTTTGCTGTGTTCATGGGTCTAGTGGATTTCTCTCTCTTGGTCACCAAAATGGTCTGAACCTCTCAAGAGAATTCAACCAAAGATCATTAATATTCAGGTCTGGCTCAAGGGCTGTAACATCCTGAACCAGCTTTTGCTTTTGTACCCTGCTAGGGAAAGGAGGGGGGCACAGAACCCAGCCTCTGCTCTGGACCATCTCGCCTGACACCCAAGGTGGGAAACACCCAGCCCAGGGCAAGAGCAGGCCAGCCCAGAGCCCAGGCTTCACTCTCCTACCCCTCCCCTGGGCCGGCTGTTCTGCCTTAGGGGCAGGAAAGGCCAGCCCAGAGGCAGGGCGAGAGACCGGAGTCCACCCTATGGACTGGCCTACTCTACTGCCAGAGGTGGAGTGGCTGGGTTAGGGAAGGGTGCGAGCACAGTGTTTGACTTTTGGGCCAGCCTGCCCCATCCCCTGGCATGATGCCTTGGTGCCCCTAAGTCTGTGGTGTCACAAGCCAGGGCCTCAATGGCTCATGTGAAAAGTCCAGATGAGGAGACTTGCCATGATTCTGAGGCAGGAAAGCCTGAGCTAAGATAATGATATCTGAGACCAGAAAGAGAGCTGATGAAGGTCTGTAAGCCATCTTAGCCGTGCAGGTGTTTCTCTGAAAGTTGTGTGTTGTGTCAGTTGTAACTGAGATTCATTCAAATTTAACTTCAGACGCAGACCTAAAGAGAACAGACATGAGAACTGCCTGATGATCTGAATACTCTTTTGGATCTGGTTACAGTAAGGAGAGCCTGGAACAGAGGGCCTTGTGAAAGACTTGAAGCCTGAACCCAAGATAGACCATACTGTGAAAAATAGTTAGGCTATGTCAAAGTAAATGCTTTCCAGTTCATTTTTCAGTACGTGAATTTGAGAACAGTATTGCTAGTGCTGTTAAAACATCAGCTCTCCTTTCTGGGAGATGGTAAAGGAACCAGCAACCTCAAGTAAGTCCTGTGCAATTTTTAAGTTCTTAGTGGTTGTGGTGGGCGCAACCACTCTGGAGTGATGGCCTCAACTGGCGAAGACAAATAAACAAGTATTCCTTCACTAATTCCTCTTCTTCTGGCATGGGCCCAGAACAGCAGTTGTAAAATGATAGCAGGATGCTGAATAGTGATTTCCTATAGTGAGCAAATAGGAGATGGTCTCCTAAAGTATCAGTGTGATGCAACTCTAAAGCCTGTTGGAGCAGCTCAGAAATCAGTAAGGTCATAACGGATACTTCATAGGTTGAGCCAGACATGGCAGAAAACCCCAATGCTGGGATTTCCCATTACGGGAATTTCAGTCCTGAACTTTTGGTCTTACAATGATAGGAGAGTCTCTAAATGATCTTGAAGGCGAGACAAGTTCCAGCATAACTGATCAGAGATGGAACTGACAGTAATGGGTATGTTGACAGAACCAGGTGTGTCAACCAAGTTGAATACCCAGTCACTGGCTGTAATAAAAGAACATGGCAGGACAAAAGAAGATCCAATGAGGACAAGGCCTGCATGGTGAAAGGCAACTCAGGTAAATGTGTTGGCAACATCAATGACGCTGGTGAAACTGAGGCGAGGGTGAAGGACCCTGCACAGTGCAAGACACTGTTTTCAACAGCCCTCAAGGAGCTTGGGTCAGCAAGTCATGGATCTGATGAGTGCTTAGATTAGTGAAGCCTCAAGCTGGTACAGGAAGACATCCAGAACATTTTCTGAGGAACGTCGAAGACTTGAGACTTTATCAGAATCAAAATGTCTGGGTTGCTTTGATGAAGCTGACAAGGAAAATGAAGCATGGCATTTGTCACTGGACTTGTATTTCAAAACTGAGAGTTAGAAGGCACTTCCAACATTTCTCTGGAACAATGACTAGAAATGTACAGTGTTTTAAAATGAAAGCCAATATTCAGATGGATTTACCTGACTCAAGAAGAATTACAGTTTTAACAACTGAGATGAAGCCACAGCTCTCTGAGAAGCATCATCTATCCTTTCAGAAGACTTTGCAAGATTAAATTCATACCTGCAATCAGGCACTAACATTTTCTAAACTTGGTTGCTGCTAGAGATAGCTGTTGGCTTTCTTTCTATGTTTAGCTGTGCTTTCAAATAACTACCAGGGTGTGAAATATGCACCTGTTTTGTCAAATACAAAATACAAATCCCCAGGCTAGTTGATCATTTTTGTTTCCATAGTGACTGTTCTGCTGCCTGTATGGGAAGACAGTTAAAACTAAGGCACATTGGGATATGAATATACTTTTTTTTTCCCCCAGTAAATTGTAATTTTCTTCTCAATGTCTCTCCAGTCCCTTACTTGATGTTCTAGAGGGTAAACCCTTCATGACAGCTGTCTGAAAACAACTGTTGCATAATGAGTGGTTTTCATCAAGGAACTAAAATTAATCAATACAATATATTCCAAATAAGGTTCAACTCATCAGTTAAGTCCTAACGCTGATGAGTGAAGAGCCCTTATCATATTTTATTTAATAGTTACCTTTATAATCTGAACCTTCAAACTATCTTACGACAAAGCACATCCATCTAACCATCCACATGTTGTACTAGAAATGAGTAACATTTTATAATCTTTGTTCCCATTACATTTAGATTCAGTATGATGGCTGTTAATTTACATACAAAATAATAGAGGATTTGCTGGGTGAATCTGGCCATTGATCATTTCAAGCAATCCTCTAACACTGACTTCTATTGGTTGCTCAAAAAAAGTCATAGTGCACCATTCATATCAATCAAGGGACTACTGGAGAACTGAAAAATAAGAAAACAAAAACGTTTTATAATTGAGATTTCATCTCTGACTCCTTTCTTGCTCCACAGAGCAGCCACATCGGTGTTACTGTGCCTTTAGAGTAGGGGTCTCAAACACGCAGCCCGCAGGCTATATGCAGCCCTCGAAGTTACCTCCTACAGCCTCTTGGAATCCAGGAGCTCCAACCCCATTGGGCTTTTCAAGTACCAAACCCCTCCGCTGGCTGGGAGTTTGGCATCACCTGCTCCTTCACCAGCATCATCAGCCACTGCCAGGGAGGAGGTGAAGTTCAGAGGCTGGCAGTGTTCCCTGCAGAGCAGCTGCATGTGCCAAGAGGGAGCTGCCTCAGGCTGGGAGTTTTTAAAACTCGTGCCCTGAGCATGGTCAGAGTGTGCTCAGGGGGAGTCCAGCCTGTGGGGTTGCTGTTCCAAGGGCCAGGTAAGGTGGCCATGGGTGGCTGGTGGGTCAGGGATGGGCAGCTTCTGGGGACAGGCTGCAGGGAGTTGGCTGCAGGAAGCGCAGGGAGCTGGTGGCATGGCCGGGGGGTGCCTTCACTGCCACCAGCTGAGTAGAGCCAGGGCCAGGCACAGGGATCCTTTCCCTATCACCACTGGCCACAGTGCAGCCACCAAGACTGGGCAGGAGAGTGCCTCCCCCACTGCCTAGCAAACAAGTCCATCACCAGGTGGGAGGTGCTTTCCTTGCCACTGCTGTCAACAGCGCAGCCACCAGGGCCGGGCGGGGGTGTGTGTTTTCCCTGCTGTCACCAGCCACGGTGCAGCCACGACAGTAGGGAGATGTGTGCCTCGCTGCCGGCTGAGCATGCCCACCAGGGTCAGGCAGTGGGGGTGCTTTACCCACCAGCAGGGCCCAGGGGAGTGCAGGGAGCTGGCAACAGAGTGGTGGAGTTAAGGAAAGGTCAGGGACTCAAGATGCCATGAGTAGGGTGGGGGTGGAATGGGATCCGCCCGGCAGAAGACATCTGGATCCATCCCTAGCCCCAATGGGAAGGCAGCTGGGGACAGATTCAGCCCCTCACTGCCAGACCAGATAGGACCCCAGGCCATGGGAGGGCACTTTTCAGGGTGTGGCCCTCAGGCCAATATCCTAGTCCTCATGGTGATTTGAGTTCCAGACCTCTGGATTAGAGGCTTAAATCTCAGTACGTCAGCAGGGGTAGTCAAGATGATCATCAAGAAGTCTCACTGGTATGATCTATCTAGACATTCAAAGCTGAATCCATAGCACGAGATCCATCCTGTCCTTCTTCAGTATCGGTCATCCCATTGCAGAGCTGTTTTATAAAGTGGTGCTAACCTATGTTCTCTCCAAGATGCATGGCTGTGTAACCGCGCACATAAAAAAACGCCCCACTGAGGGGTTTCCCATTCCCACGCATATGGAGGGCCATGCCAGCAGCACAGCCTAGGATTGGCTGAGACAAGCTGGAAGAGCACGCCAAGGATCAATGGGGGGAGCAGCAACAGCGCTGGGAAGGGCCAGGTGTGGGGGAGCAGGGAAGGGCCAGAGCAGCAGGAGTGCGGGTCGGGGCTGAGCAGGGCCAGGCTGTCAAAGCAGCCAAGAATCGGTGGGGGGCTGCAGAGCAAGGCCGGGGCCTGACAGAGCCATGCCAGCCAAGTGCCCGAGGACTGGCCCGGGGCAAGGCTGGGCAAGGCCAGGCTGGCAGAGTGGCCGGGGGGCATGCCCAAGGCTGGGGGTGTCAGGCTGGCAGAGGCCGAGGATCGGCTGGGGAGGGGGGCATGCTGGAAGAGCGACCGAAGATCAGCAGGTGGGTCAGGCCTGAAGTGCAGCTGAGGACCAGTGGGGGGGGGGGTTGCTATTCCAGAGCTATCCAAGGGCTCCTTTTTACCTTCATGTCCTTTGTGTCTCAGGCATTCTAAGAATAGGTAATTCTTCAACTTTTTACTTCTGAGAAGTACAATGTTTAAGGAGAAAAAAAGGCCTAACACAGCACTTGAACCCATGATCCTGATGTTAAGAGTTTGCTGCACAGACGCACACACAGGGAACAAAGAGCAGTTTACAGAAGGGGAAAAAAGGGGGGGGGGAGAATAGTGGAGTACACGGTTATCCTTTATTCCAAGATGTTTTTATAAGTGTAACCTCTGTAGCTCAGCTGGTAGAGCAGCAGAGTTGTAATTTCAGGGTCACAGGTGCAAGTCCTCTGTTTGGTTCTTTAATTTTTGGCCTGGTACTCCCCACAGAAGGGTTAAATTGGGGAAACATATATTAAAAAAAAAATCCCCTCTCACCCCTATGGGTGGTATGTGCCTTCCTCAACCTCAGGTCCTCTACCAGAGGCCTGGAAATTTGAGGGTTCTGTGCAGTATCTTAGCTGTTCCTAGCACTGCACTCTTCTGGACAGAGAGCTCTGATGTTGTTCCTGGGATCTGTTGGAGCCACTCTCCCAGCTTAGGAGTCACAGCCCCGAGTGCTCCTACCACCACTGGGACCACTTGGGCCTTCACTTTCCACATCCTCTCCAGGTCCTCTTTCAGGCCCTGGTACTTCTCCAGCTTCTCATACTCCTTCTTCCTGATGTTGCTATCACTTGGCACTGCTACATCTATCACCACCGCTGTCTTCTGGACCTGGTCTATTACCACGATGTCTGGTTGATTGGCCAGTACCTGCCTGTCTGTCTGGATCTGGAAGTCCCACAGAATCTTAGCCCTGTTATTCTCCACGACCTTCTGTGGAATCTCCCATCTGGTCTTGGGAGGGTCTAGCCCATACACTGTGCAGATGTTCCTGTACACAATGCCAACTACCTGGTTGTGCTGTTCAGTGTATGCTGTTCCTGCCTGCATCTTACATCCTGCCACTATGTGTTGGACTGTCTCTGAGGCCTCTTTGCACAGTCTGCACCTTGGGTCCTGTCTAGTGTGGTAGACCCCTGCTTCAATGGATCTGGTGCTCAGTGCCTGTTCTTGTGCTGTTATGATCAGTGCCTGATCATATTTTTTATTTATATCTCTCTCTATATATACACATCTCAAACACTAATAAAATGAAGGAAAATAAAGCCTACCATGAATAAAATTACTAATAGTGACCGATTAAGTAAAACAAATTAAGGAGCACATTTGAACTGTTTAGAAACAATTTAGGACCAATTTTTTTCAATTGTAAAATGGGCTGCTGTGCAAAATGAAAAAAATGAGAAGCAACTTAACTGTGTGTGCTTATTCATTTTGGAAAACCAACAAATGCAGACGAACAGTACTGAAGAATTGATGAAACAACATCACAAGCATAAAATACATTCAATTAATAAAAACAAGTTTAAATAATTTTAAATAACTTAATTTTTCATTGTTCTATATTTTTCAATAATTTCCACCATGTGAATTTGCACAAAAATTTTATTCAGAAAAAGTTCTGCACACAGGTTCAAAATTTTGCACACAAGGCCCCAAACCTTAGAGGGAACACTGGCAGACATGTTGAAAAAAAGACAGAGGGGAAAAGAGGAGTGTTTCAAGACTGTATTAATTCTGCACCTGTACATAGAGGAAATGTATTTGGCAGATGCTGGGGGAGACAAGGCCTCCTTGTTTCCCTAACTGGGCCTTTGATTTGGTGGGTGCCTGAAAATTAGGTATTCCTTTTGACCATATGTGGCTTGAGATGCCCCAACAGGAGAACATGGGGTCTAAATGCCGAAGAACAAGTAAAATGAATCAACTAGCTGCATACAATTTTAGTGTCTGTTAAAAACATGCAACAAAAGGTATTTTATTAAGGTTTGAATTGTTCTGTACTTTATGGTAATTATGAAATATGTATAAAAACTGTAAAACAAACAAGGAGTTCTGGGGGGCTTTTAAACACCAACAGATTAATTTTTTGCATGAGCCTTTGTGGGCAGAATCCCATTTCATCAGACAAATAAAATGGAAAATCTAATAAGTTAATATAGAGAAAGGTGGGTCACAAGGTTAATTCAAACAGCTCTAGAGGAACAGAATGTTAGTCTCTCTCTTTAAAGTACGTAAAATGTTTGTATCCAAACAGTGAAATAGAGACTTAAGCTGAGGTTGATGGTAGGGTGGAAATTGTTGAAATTGTGGTGCAATTTCACAGAGACCCTGAAAAGACCCACAGGTCATTAGAAATTCCGCCAAGATTTCAACAAATTCCACCTCACATCAACTTCAGCCTAGACCAGTTCACATGGGAGATATATTTTCTGGACACAACAGTATAAATAAGTGATGGACATATTAAAAAAAAGCCACCCTATAATGAAACCAACGAACCGTTATACCTATCTGCATCCCTCCAGCTTTCATCTGGCGCACATCACATAATCCATTGTGTACAGCCAAGCCTTAAGATGCAATTGCATTTGCTCCAACCTCTCTTACAGGCACAAACACCTTTAGGGTTTCTACCAATGAAAATGACAATACTCACCTGATTAAATGAGGAAACAAATTGACAGAGCCAGTTGAATACCCAGTAGTCAACTACAAGGAAAACATCAGAACACAACTGGTCATTACCTACAGCCCCCAAGTCAAATTTCTCCAACAAATCATCAATGACCTACAACCTATCTTACAGAATGATGCCTCACTAGGACACCTGTCACTCAAAGATAGCTCCCCCAACCTGAAGCAAATGCCAGCAAGTATACACCATACAACAGCAACACTAAGCCAGGTGCTTATCTTTGTGGCAGGCCCCATTGCATACTTTGCCCACATATCCACACAAGTGATGCCATCAGGGGACCAAACCAGACCAGCCACTCCATCAAAGACTCATTCAGCTGCTCATCTACCAATGTGATACATGCCATTATGCGCCAGCAATGCCCCTCTGTTGTATACATTGGACAAGCCTAGTTCCCTCAGCCTTTTCAAATAAATCATGTGCTCCAGCCCCTCAATCATTTTTGTTGCCATCCTCAATTTCATCTCTTAATTTATGATTTTTCTGTGAAGTAAATGCTTATTTTTACCCCAAGCATGTCTCTGGTGTGAGAACTGTGCCAAAATGAATTGACAACTGCTGGTCAGATTTCACTCCTGCAGGAATGATGAACCACAGGGAGAAGGTTCAAGTACCTGGTAGTTAAGAACTTGGAAGGATGGATTTGGGGAGATTTGGGATTGGAATAGCTCCTCCAGTCATTCTTTAAGACATAATTTGGCTGGTGGAAGACAGGGTAATACAGTTATGCCTGTGGACGGGCTACTGCTGTCAGTACTCTGAACTAGAGCCACACACAGAATGAAGACATACCAGATTACAGGACAGATGGTAACAGAGCCTTTTACTGGTTTGGATGATCCCCAAAACACAATACAATGCACTCCTAGATCAACATTTGGCCTATCGTTTCTGTCACATAAGGCATAATTTGGTACTCTGAGCATGGAGGGTGGGACCTACATCATACTCTGGGTGCACACCCTTATCTAGATGCAATGGTTGTACACAAACATCATTGTTTAGTTAGACTGAAGCATGAATCAGCTAAGTCTAGGTTGCTAAAATGTTGCTTAGAAGGCTAAGCACAATTATTCAGCAAAGTCTAAAAAATAAAATAAAATAAAAAAAAGACTATTTTATTTAATTACAATCCATTCAAAATTTACCCTAATTTGAACTGTCGACTGCCTGCTATATGTGTGTTCTTCTAGCTCAAAAGCTGCTTGACAATAACACTACCAACCCACTTAAAGATCAGGTCTGGCCCCTGCAGCACCTAGTGGCCGATGTCTAGTGGGATTTTCAAAAGCAGCTGACCAGCTTAGGCACTTCTGAAGCTCCCACTAAGATTCTAGCTACATCTTTTGGTGCCCAAATACCTTTAAAAAAAGTCTGACTTCACAATAGGCAAAAATTCATCACTGTGCAAAAGAGTTGTACAAGAGGGTCTCACCTAAGCTCTATTTTCAAGTCACAAGTGGTACACAGCTATTATGCTGGCCTGCTGTAGATGGGAAGTTGTACCCAATTTCACTCAAAAACAAATACAAGTATTTATCCCACTTTTAGTACAATGCAAAATCCATATGTAACCCATGTCCCTAAAAAGCAGTAATCTCTTTCAGGGATCTTTTAGGGCTGGGTTACATTGCTGGGCAGATTTTGCAGCCCAGAAATCAGAACCTTCTGGTAAGAGGGTGTGGGAGCACATTGAGCATGCTCCACAAGTTTTATTGTTGTGCTGGAGTTACATGCCCAAGGAGAAGCCTGAGAGCAGCAGCCAAGAGAGGAGTGGTGATGTAGAGCTGCACAGTCCATGGGCCCAGTGGTTGAGTGAGAGGAGCTGAGCCCAGAATGGACTGCAAGATGTTTTCTCCGTGTTTTGGACTGTTTTACAAGGGTTTTCTGTTGTCGACCTGAAAGCTGGATGGTGAGTGACCTGATTGCATGGTGCTGGTTGAGGAGAAGAAAGGAAGGACTGCATGGATTCCAGCTGAAGATTCCTGCAGCCAGAGATGATGAGGACTGGTTCTCTTTTGCATTCAAGCCTCAAGGACTTAAAAGACTACTTTTGAGATAAGGGTGACTCCACCTGAACATTAGGACTCCTGGGTTTCTTACTGTTTTGTTTAAATTTATCATGTTTTCTTAGGATAAGGTTTGTTTAGCTGGTTAATAAAGTTAATTATGTTTATGCTGATTGGTAGTTTAATGTGGGATGGGAACTCTGAGCAGTCTTTGCTGCCAGTCCTGAACAGACTGGACCCTGGCTCTCCAGCTGCTTTCTGCAGGGGTTCTCTCTGTGAGGCACTGGAGAGGGGCAAGTAAATGAATTTGAGCCCACCCTAGCAGGTTACACATACACAAATCTTTTGAAACTTACATACTAAGGAAAATAACCGCTTGTTCAACTGTTATCAGTTTGTCTCTAGCCTGATTAAATAAATTATTTATTCTTCTGTGTAGCACACACAATGACTTGTCAAGAATTTTTCTGCTTGGGGAAGTCTATCAACAAGCCATTAATTTATAGCCTGTTCTAATGTGTCAGGACAGCTATGAAGCTTCATTATTTTAATTAACAAGTTAACCCTGACACCTGTTGAGACAAAAGTTCCTCCTCTACCTTGGTGGATCCTGTGCTTACCTCTAGCAGTCCGTCAGTTTTCCTCAAGCTTCCGGGCCTGGGAAAAGTCCTTTGCTCCCTTTTGGCAAGGTTTTCCCCTTCCCCCAGTTTTCGTACCTGTGGGGCTCTTCCTGACCAGCACTCTGCTCCTTTGCCAGATCTGTCTGCTTTCCAACTGCACCTCACCTCCTCTCACACACTCCAGTAGCCCTCCTCACTCTTATGCTCCAGCTACCCCCTATCTCTGGAGAGGAAGCTTTTTAACAAGTCTTGGGTGGGGCCTTGATTAGTTCCAGGTGTGCCAATTAACCTACTGTAATCCCCTGTTTATCTACCAAGCAAAAGTAACTGGTTTAGCCTTGGGCTGGTATATTGGCTCTCTAGTACTTTCCAGAAGTCATCCAGACTGACCATGTCAAACCTCACATTTAGCTTCTTCTTACAAGACAGACAACATTCTGCTACCAAAACCAGTAACAAATGAAATTTTTACAAAGGATGGAGTGAAGAGTGGAAGAGAATAAGTGAGAGAAAATAAAAGGATTAATCAACAGAAGGAGAGAAGAAAGGGACAGTGAAGTATTGACTTATTGTGATACTTTTCCAATTTCAAGCATCTGATGAAGTGGGATTTCTCCCACAAAAGGTCATGTGATAAAAAAATGTTAGTTTTTACAAGTGTCACAGGCCTCCTTGTTTGTTTTGCTAAACTAGACTAACAGCTACCTGTCTGGAACTTGTAACATGTTAGCAGACTTGCAGACTGGAGTGATGTGAAATAAGATAATTAATTACTTTTAGTTATAATACATTGTAAATGAGTAAAGACACTAACATTGTATTTAGGATGCAGGATTCCACTGATATACAACCCTTAAAAAACAACTTTTTTGCATATACAAGTGGGTTTCAAAATACTGTAAGTTACAAATGTCATTTATACAAATATATTTCTATGTATTTTAAATTCAATGCCATGTTGCTGCATTAATATTTAGCTACATTGAGCTAGCTGCACAAATCTAGAGCTTAATTCCCAGAGTGTGTCATGGTTGCTACCAATTTATCATCCCTCCAACCACTACTACAATATGCACCAATCAGCCCATCATTCATCACTGGGAGAATAAGTCCTTTGAAAAACAATGTCCAACCTGTCCAGTTCCTGCTACAGAAATACTAATGAATGTAATAATTGCATCTCTTTCTCAAACATTTAATTTCCCTGGCTTCTGAGAGTCTCTCCAGAGACAATGCAATTCCACTGGCAATAATGAAATTCTACTAAGTGTGCCTCGCTCAGTGGTTGCTGTTAATAGTACATAAAAGTCAATGAGCCCATGTGCATAAGCTCACAAGGCTGCAGTGTGAGTGGAAAATTCATCAATGGATTTCAGTATAAATTCAGAGAATCAATGAGTGGGGAATCTTGATTTGCATAATGCTACTTGCATAGTCAGGGCCACTCAGGGGCCTGTCTTAGTAGGAGCTAGAACAGCAGTGTAACAACAGGGTCATTTTCTGGATCATCATTGCATAGAACAGTGTTTGTTAAATTTAGGTTAGGACCCAGTATTGGGTCGCAGCATCCCTTGTTGCCACTGTCAAATGACTGGAATGCATTGCTCAAAGATGCAATTTCTGGGTCACAGGCATAAATGATTTTTTTCAACTGGGTCCCAAGGAAAAGAGTTGGAAGCCACTGGCACTGAATAAATTAAGTTAATAAACCCAAGGATACAATGTTGCTGCTGTTGGTCACAGCATTAGACAACTGGCTCCACCAAACTATAGTTGTGTCTGTTATGGCATCAACAGACATGTATTAACAATGTTGTTTGTTGGCGGTGTTTTTACACACCACCAATATCTACATTTTATATTTTTTCCCTGAATATTCCAGTGTAGCCTGCAGCAAATCTTTGTATCTCAAGCCTTTCAGATAGGTCATATAGCCTGGAAGGCAGCAATCTGGCAGAGTCAAATTGTTGTGAAAGATGAGATCTACTTAGTATTTTAAGTTAGCCACCCCCACACAGACACACTATAGTAACAATGGCTGGAAAAGTCACTGAATGAACCACAGGCCTTTTCTCATCTTCATTCCTTTCATCTCCCAACACTCAAGATATGGGTAAGGCTTTTTCCCCAGCAGAGTTGCAATGAATTGCTTCACTAGGCCAATTATAACTTGGTGTTGCTATTTTTCTCCACATCAAATCTCTACACGGAGTCATGCTACTGATGATTCTACCTCAAGCTGTTTAGGATTTACTAGGTATTTTGAATGGTTTGAGTCAGTGGGGTTACTACAGGCTTAAAGCAGTGCCATAGAGTTAGCTTTGGAGTAAAAGGAACTATGGAATTGGCACAAAATGATAGAGAATATTGTCTTGTTTATTTATTTATATTTGGCAACATTAATTAGATTAAAATAAAGGTTAAAAATCATGTTGTGTTACTGCTACAGGCAGGGAACAAACATGTAAATCAATAAAACCACCAAAAAGACCAATGAAGATATACCTTATTAGCAGCTTCTCAACAAGGCTTAAGGTACAGCAGGGTGGGATCAGTTCCCTCTTAACAGGCCCTACCTAACATGACTATTATGACCCAGGCCTCCTGGGATAACCTCCTGAATGTGCAAAAAATCACGGCAAGCTGCAAAACCAAGGGCCAAACCCCCAAACCACTGACAGGTGGTACTTAAACCAGTCTCCCAGTCAGTAAAAAAAAAAAAAAAAAAATACATAAAAAATATGCTTCTGATCCCCCATCTTGGTCATCATGAAGCATAACAAAATAGAAACAGCCCCCTTTACTGCACATCAGCTCCTATTGTCCCCACCTAACCACTGGTCTCTTAAACAAATAGGTTCTCCTGACCCCAAAGGGTCAGCCACATCACCTGAAACAACATAGGCTTGGATCTTATCCAAAATAACATGCTGCCAGCCAATCCTTTAGTAACTACAATTAAAAGGTTTTATATTAAAAGAAAAGAAACAAAATTAGGTGTTATAGGGTCAAAATGAATCATATACATACAGATGATTTAGAGTCCATAGAAAGCAAGTCCTTGAAGAATTTGGAATTTGCAGATTAGCCTATTTCCTCTGGTAGACACCCATCATATGGGTGGTATCAGTCCTTTGTCCAGTCGCAGGGAAATAATTCCAGAGGAGGGCATTAGATGTAGACTGGAGACTGAAGACAAAATGGAGTTGGGGCTGCTGCCTTTTACCACATCTGTCCTCCTTCATGCCGTGCAGTCTTTGCAAATCAAAATGGAGTTGAGTCACATGGGCAAGTCTTACTGACACAACAGGTTTCCCCTTAAGCTCACTATACCTGGGAGCTTCCTTAATGGGCTATTAAGGAGGCAATGATTTTGTAGCCATCCAGCCTGGGAGTGCCCTGGGATCCAGTAACTTGAAACAGAAATAGAACAAACCTATTCCTAACTTCTAATACAGATATGACACCTACATGTAAACCATATAATCATTCATAGCAGATTACAACCTTACCATTGGTATCAAACATGGCACATTACATATGGATTATTGCAAATATGAAATATTAATCATAAACAATCCCCTAAATCCAAACAACATCATGACCACATATCCCATTTTGGCTGGAAATCCCCTTTTTTAAGTCCTGCCCTGGTCATCCTGACTTTATCGAAAGTGGGTAACTTGATCAAAGTGGCAAGAGAAAACAGAACAAAATGCCCACTGTTATCAAAAAAGCAGGGTGCAGCAGAACCTCCAGAACAGGGATGTTAGCCCCCCACAGGAGGGATAGCCAGGGATGAGGTGAGCAGCGATGCCAGTCATATACAGGAGAGGTTGGCAGTGCTTAGGCAAGCAGTGACACCAGCCCTGCACAAGGTTTGTGGGAGGTTGGGTGAGAAGTGATGCCAGCCTATAGGGGGATGGAGTGTGTGTGTGGGGGGGAGAGCTAGCTCCAACAGTGTTTTGTATTCCCTTTGGGAAACATGATCATCCTAGGTTATATAGATGCAGCCAAAAGATATAATTTAGCTTGATGTATACAAATGACTATGAAATTAGGATGGACAACAATGGGACAAAGGAAAATGATTAATGTATTAATTATTGATTAATGCATTAATCTATTAATGCAATTCAGTCTCAAGTTAAAAAAAACAACCCTCTATCCTTTGTATTTCCCACCCACCATACACTTTATTATTTATTATTTCAAGTACTCCAGTATACCCTAGGCAACATACAAAATTACCAGAAAAATACTGGCTTTGTGATATGGACAAATAAATGTAAACCTGGCTAAACAATCCTATTTATTTATTTTTTTCTAACCTAAAGTATACTTCCACTTAACTCAGGTTTCCAAAATGGAGAGGGAAGCATTTATTCTATAGCACTGCTCACCTTTTTCCATTTTTTGAAAAAATATAATTTTATAAAACATTTCTTTATAGATACCGTTAAAACTACATGCTAATGGAACAAAAAACATGTAATAGCATTTGTAGCACAAGTGCAAAGGAGAGTGTTAAGATAAAGCAGTTTTGAACAATATTTAATACCCAGTCAGATTGCCAGTAAGAAAAATATGGAGGATGCGCAGGGACCTCCATAGCTAGACCCCCTTTCTACTTCCAGTGACAAAGCTGTGCAGAGGCCTGCACTTACTGCACTGAACCATGAATGCGTTTGTCAGTCCCCTCTCTTGTGATTTTTGATTAGACGCCAACAGATTGACGCTATTCTGCTGGCAAAAGAAGTGGACAATGTTGCAGGTCACTGGTATCAAAAATCATTTGTCACTAATTCATGATGTAAAAAACTTCAAGAATTTTCCCACGTCAATAAACAAAAAGAGAATTAAACAAAACATTAAATAAGATAAAAATGACTGAGCAGCTGTCTTCCCTCTGAGTGTGTATTTTACTTCCAATACACTTCAGTAACAGACTTTGTGGAGGCAGAATATTTCAGTTATCATTTTGCTATGAGAAAGTCTGATAAAACCTACATTTCAGTGTTTACTATTTGTAGATTGTTATAAATGGTATATAATAGCGATTGCCTTCTCTTTTAACGCATTTACTTTCTATCAATTGTACGTTTAAATTTAATCTTCATTTGTGCTTTGGTAACTGCAGCCACAGTACTTTTCATAATGTTTCTATGGAAGATGGCAGAGACTGCATCTCTAGCTAACATGTATTTTCCTGAGATACAGTAACTTGACCTTTTAAAATAGTCCATTGCATTTAGATTTCAATTTGCATAGTTACATTTTGATGTATTTTCTTCCCTTTACATCTATAGTGGTGCCCCATTTCTGTGACATCCCAAAATCCTCAGAATATCATGGATACAGATAATCCCCAATTCAGGGGTGCTTTCTCAAGTCTGAATGGCTCAGGGAAGGGGCCTGCCATGTGCACAGAGTTATCTTCTTTCCTAGAACTGGTTGGCTCTTCTGATATGGGACTAGACAGTCGTTTTCAACCTGCAGTCTGCAAACTATGTCAGTCTGCAGACCTCAAGTAGAAAACACCTGTTCGATGGTAATGACAATCTTTTGCAGAACTCCTAGACATAGTATGATTTCCAAAGGGGTCCACTCCTTTGAAAACATTTTAGGCATCTGCAAATGAAAGAAAGGTTAGAAGTCATTGTACTCAAGAGCTGTTAAGGAGTTTCAAGTCTGCTAAATTCCATTGCTGTAATTCTTCACCCCTTCTTTCGTGATCTTGACACAGGAACAGAACAGGTAGGAGGCTGCAAAATTTTAAGTCACCCTTGAGCATCCTGAATTTTCATCTTAGCCCATGCATAAATTACAATAGCTCAGGGCTGCTCTAATAGACTTTAACATTACATGCTAAGAATAACTTCAGTGTATCATGCTCCGATCATGCTTCCTGTGCTGAGGACTGGCTCGGTACTCATCTCCTTCCATTCTTATAGCTCTACATCATTGGAGGTACCTTTTATACAGGCTGAATATATAATCATATATTATTTCATTGTAATGGAAACAAGAAGTGGGGTTACATACCCCAAGAGAATAATTGCATGATCTTGTAAGTGGCCTTATGTTATGCATCCTCCTGACTGCCACTTTTATCCATGCCAACTCTAAAATCAGGCCCTAGACCTGCAAAGATGTAAGAATATGAATAATTCCTCAGACTTCAATGGAATTCCATGCATGAGTAAGAGAGTTAAGCAAGCACACATCTCTTTGCAGTACTGGGGTCTTTGATCATGACAGGGGCAGTGTCATGGTTTTCATTTGCTCTATAATGGATATAGCACCTTTTGAGGGAAATATGAATTATAAACAATCCCAGTAGCATAGTGCTTGACATATAAATATCTGACAACCTATTTTATACATTGACATTAAAAAAATTAAAAAGCTTTATATTGAACATAAAGGAACAAGTAAATTAATCCCTTATGTTAAAGGAAGTACTGTACAAAACTGTTATATAATTTAAAAGCTTCTACCTGTAGTAATTTTTTTTCTGGGTGGGGGACCCTACATTAAGAATGCCCAGTGTATCATGTCTTTGAGGTCCTAAATCAAATTCCATAAATATGCTGAAGTCCTGTGGCACCTTGAAGGCTAGCAAATTTCTTTGGGGATAAGTTTTTGTGGACTACACAATGCATCTGACAAAGCGGGCTTCACAAAGCTAACTCCCAAAGAAATTTGTTTGTCTTTAAAGGTGCCAAAGGACTTTCATTGTTTTTGCTATATACAGACTAACATGGCTACCCCCTCTGGAACATAAATATACTGAAAATATTGAGCAAATTATCTATTCCAGAAGTGGTGTAAGTTTGTACTCATAAATGTGAAGGAGTTCATCATTCGACAGTTCGTACATAAGTACAATGTTTCCAAATTGTCAGATTTTGATTTATTTTGTATTTTTAATCAATGCCTATATCAGGGACATTTTAAAAGGGTATTTGGTCCTGCCATGAGTGGAGGGGGTCAGACAATCTCTCATGGTCTCTTCCAGTTTCTATGAATCTTCTTTAGTTAACAGTCTGTTTAATTCAGAGCTGTATATTATGTTTCAACTCATTGGTTTGCTATAATACTCCAGGCATATTTGCCCCTTGTTATGCTTCTTCACCTTGATAGTATTGGTAAAAAAAAAAAAAAAAAAAACTGCTGAGTACAATGTTGGGGGGGTGGGGATTCTAAGCAGTCTTCCTTTTACATCACTTCTCACCAGAAGTAAACTCTGTCTTTTTTTAAAACCAAGTTCATCTATGAAAATCTTACAGTGGATAACCTATAGCTGTCTTCAGGCTAACTTAGTAAGTATTATAGGTTCCAAGACACATTACAGAGATAAGGAAGGTGATTTTCATTTACCCTGAGGCTGTTTTACACCACTCTGGCAGGATAAAGAGAGAGTCTTACAGCGGGAAGAAACAGTTAAACCCAATTTCTGCTACATTGATGGCAGCATAAAGGGAAGCCTGACTATAAAAGAAAATCTGGCCTAAATATTGATCCTGAAAAATTTTCAAGAGATGTGAAAGCACTATCTTTTTTTATTGCAAATGCACAATTATATAAAGAAATACAAGTACCTGTGCAACATTTGTAGAGTTCAGGAATCCTTTTATTCTCTCTTTTGAGTCCCTCTACCAAATGCAAGCTTGATTGTAAAAGTTAAGCTCTTACATACCAGTTACAAAGAATTAGATTCCAGAGTATAACTAATTAAAAACATAATCCAAAAAAATACATGTTGCCTTTATTTGCTTTAGAAAGACAGTATAACCAAATTGATATAGTATAAAAGCATTTTGTATGAACATAACTTATTCCCTTTTCTGCTAGTTTGCTCTTTTTTTTTGTTCTTTATCATATAAAAATAAGCTACTTGCCTTTACTTAAGGCCCTTTACAGCCTGCCCCTACCATATATCATCTCCCAATCAGTACTAAAAAAGTGACTTCTGCCTCTGATCAGCCTATGAAATCAGACTGCATCACCCACTTGTTAAATTTTCAAACTAGCATCCTCATGCTTTCATCTATGCTGCTGTCCTTCTTGGGAGAAGCTTCTCACAAACATCTAAAAAGCTCACTCACTATCTTCTTTAAAACTCTACTTTACTCTAAAGCCTACAAAAAAGCTTGACAATAGTTAACAAGTTAGCTTGACAATTAGTTAACAATAGTTAGCTAATAGGGTATGTCTACACAGCACTTATTTTGAAATAACACTGGTTATTTCAAAATAAAAGATATTTAGTCCACATGACGTTTTCTTATTTTGAAAGGATGGATCCCATCCTTTCAAAATAAGAACTGTTGTTTTGAAACAGGTTAAACACCAATTGTTTCAAAACGGCTGTTATTTTGAAATAAGGCCGTTTGGACATGTTGTTTTGAAACAACATGTCCAAACGGCCTTATTTCAAAATAACCATTTCAAAATAACAGCTGTTTCGATAGCAGGCTTTCCCTTAATTTGAATTAACATTTTGTTAATTCGAATTAACTTATTTCGAAATAAGGTCTTTATTTCAAAATAATTCATTTCAAAATAACAATGTGTGTGTAGACATAGCCATATAGTTAACTACTGGTGTGTTGAGACCACTGTCTTTCATGGATGACCAATATTGTCTCACAGTTTCCTTGCATTTTCCAGTCTGTCTGCATTCATCTGTTGCTTCTTGCTTAGAATATAAGCTCTTTGGGGCAGGAAGTATCTTTTTTCCTGCATTTATATAGCACATAGAACAATGGGATCTTGGTCCATGACTAGGACTCGTGGGCACTACAACAACGACGACGACGAAGCATTACAATACTGGTATTTAAATCTGTACTACTTGTGTGTTCAGAAAAGGCCTACAACTCTGTGGAGAGAGGAGAGCCAGGAGTTTAGCAAGATCTGCACTGACAACATTTTTTTTTTTTAAATGAAAGCAAGGAAATTAATAGAAAAAAAATCTTTGTCACTCTTAAGTTAAGATCCACATACACATCTTATAAGGAGCCCTGCAGCATTTTTAAAAGACTAAAGAATATATTCATTGCATGAGATTTTTGGGGCGAAAATCCCACTTCAAGCATGTGACAAACTGGGATTTTCTCCCATGAAAGCTCATGTAATAAATAAATTTGTTAGCCTTTAAAAGTACCAGAAGACTCCTTGTTTGTTTTGCTGAACTAAACTAACATGGCTACCCCTTTGGAACTTGTACACAATCACAAAGAACATTACAGATCAAGAAACCAAAGCTTTAGCAAGTATCAATAAGGACAGGTAAGGATAGATAAATGTTCAAATATGATAACTGTTCACACATTCACTGCAGCAGATATATGGACATATGTTACATTTGTCCATAGAAATACCAAATTTTATTTGAAGGCTTGCTTCATTTTAACTTTGTGGTATTAATTTCAAAATATCTAATAAAATACATTTTAAAAATATTTATTTTCAGGTTGTCACTAATCACTTTAATTTATGGAAAGGCATTTTTAAATCAATTAATCGCAAGCATTCCCATACCACAGGAAGGATTTTGAACCGTTAAAAAAAAAAACAAAAAAACAAAACAAAACAAAAAAAAAAAAAAGCTTGCCATGACACTTCCTGCAGCTATCTTGACAGGCATGGTCTGTTCGATTAATGCAGTCAGAAGATAAAAGAATTAGCACTGATGACTGAAGTCTAAGACCAACATTCCCCCATCTGCTGAAACTCTCCCTATCAGCTGGATTTGTACAAAAACACAATTCTGGCACTGTACTCCTCTGATAACAGTGCAGAAGCACACTGTCTATTCAATAACATCATGGGTAGTAAATTACACATGTAATAAAACTAATCACAGATACAGGGGATGTAAAGTGAATGCAGGTTACCCAAGGTTGAAAAATTAAGAAATTATTTAAAACAAATGCAGCTTCCAAAAATAAAGGTTTGCCAGGTGACTGAGGTTTTAGTGTATCACAAGCACCACTGCATCCAGAGGAATTCACCTTATTAATTCAGTATGCATATAGCTATATATGTGAATGTAAGTAAGTTGGCTTTAATGACTGCATTTAATATATAGACACCTAAAATAGGCCCCTGGGATACCACTTAATATAAACTCATTATTTTCAGAACTAAATGAAAAACAGGTTTCTTTGACTTAGCTTTTCCTCAAGTGGTTCTCTTCCTCCCTCTCTCTTACATACAAAATTCTAAAACCCTATAAACTAATCCAGTTATTCTGCTTACATGCTGGAAAAGAAGAAAGATTGCTCTGTTATATAGTAGAAATCCAATTTCATAAATAGCAAGCTTATGAACCAGTCATGTAAACAATTTTCCCTCCCAAAAGGGAAAAAAAATTAAATCACATAATGAAAAGATGTCAATGTACATCAAAGTCTCACCCCTTCATATTCCAATACTTTCGGTACATTGTAAATTGCTTTGCATGGTTTGAAAGATGAAGAAGAGATACTGTAAACCTACTGCAACTTGCATGCTATTACATATAGAAATTCTGAAATGTTGAATTTTTTGAAGTTATGAGCTCAATTCCCCATTAGTTTGTAGAACAAACAACTCCCCCCCCCCTCCATATTTCTCCATTTTAGGGCTGTCCAAAGCCTTAGAGTCTAGCCTTTACCGAAATCCTTAGCTAGAACCCATACTTCAAAAAACTGCATCTTTTCATACAGTCAAGAAGTTACCTCAAGTTTTACCACTCTTTCCTCATATGCAAGCTATTTCATTCAATTTATCATCTGAGAGCATGTATTTGCCGCCACAAGAGATCAGTTCTTAATATGGAGTGGATCATCTGCCTTAGCTAAATTAGGTTAAAACAGTAGTGAATACACAGCAACCCAGCTTTCAGCTTTGGTTAGCAGCTCAAGTTCAATCTCCAACTGCCCTATGGGTTTTATCTCAAGTTGTTAACCCAGGTCAAAAGCTTAGACGCAGAGTCTTCCCTGCTATTTTTACATTAGTTTGTTAACCTAATTAAACACACACATTTTCTTTTGATTTGGCAGTGAAGAGGTACCCTTAGACCCCCAGTTCTGTACTCTCTTCACTTTAACAATAACTTTATTCAAACCTAATGACCAAAGCCCATTATTTTCCAAATGCTATCTAAATTTTGTGTTACAAAAGCCGGGGACTTTACACCTGTCTTGATACAAGCCAACATACTGTTAGACTTTCTTAATACTGCAGAGAGAAATGAAATGAGCATTTACAAAGTCAAAAACTACTATTGAGCAGTGTTAGTGAAGAATAAAAGTCATTTCACATTCTAAACCCAATTTTCAATTGCAACAGGAAAAATCAAGACTCAATTTTTAACAAGCCACATTTTGTGATAAAATACATTTTTCTTTTTTGATGTTTGGGGTAAAAACTACAGAAGAGGAGTTCTGAACATATGTTATTTCAAAATTTTTTCATTCTTTTTTGAAAGATTTGCTAAAAGCTTTCAGACCATCTTATCTCCAAAGTGGTTTACCATGCATACTTTTTATTGGTTTTACTGGCCATGCTGAGAAAACTTTGATGGATAGGGATGGATGGGGATGGGTAGATAGGAGGATTTATACAGATTCATATAGTTTGGAAGAAGAGAAGGAACCACAGTGATCATCTAGACTGATCTTAACAACACAGACCAGAGAAGTTACTTGAAATAATTCTTGTGGCATATCTTTTTGGGTATGTCTATACTGAGGGTGGCAAAATTACTGCTGTCAGTACAATCTTCCAGGTACAGTTCCACGGTGAGTATGAACTTGCTGAATCATTCCATAAGTCATCATAGCAGCTCCAGCCCCAGAACTCAAGTTGCTATGAGCCAGCCACAACATTTGTGGTCAGCTTCCCCTAATATGCATGGGTGGATTAGTGAGTTGTCGGCAGATATGCAAGCAATTTTATATGCCTTGTGTTTCTGTCATTGACTGTCACTGAAAAGTTTTTAAGCATAGACTAGGGCTTAGAAAAACACCCAAACTTGATTTAAATATTGTGATTTATGGGGAATCAACCACAACCCTTAGCACATTGCTTCAATGGTTAACTGCTCACACCACTAAAATGTACACCTTATTTCCTGTTTGAAGCTGTTTAGTTTCAACCCTCAGTCACTGGACAGGTTATAAAACTTTCTCTGCTAGACTGAGGAGTCTGTTACTAAATATTTGTTCTCTGTAGACACTTATAGGCTATGTCTACACTGCCGAATTAGTATGGACTAAGGAAGCTCAGTTTGAACTAATTTGGCCCATAGACACACTAGGCTTTGCCTAGTCCAAACTAAGGCATTTTTCATTTTGGAATAGGCAAAGCTTAGTCCAAACTAGTAAGACCCTTGTGGTTAGTTTGGGCTTCAGTTTGAACTAAGCATGGGTAATACTAATAGTAATGGTTAGTTTGAACTTAAAAAGTTCAAACTCAGCCATTAGGTCAAACCAGCTGTGCATTCAAGTTCAAACTAAAATGTTAGTTCAAACTAGAATGTGCAGCTAGTTCGGACTTACCTCGGGCATATTTAGTTTGGATTTGCAAGTCCAAACTAAAATTCTAGATGTAGACAAAGTCATAGACTGTAATCAAGTTATCCCTTCAAACTCTCAGATTCAGTAAGCTCGGTTTATTTAGATTATCATAACAAAGCACATTTTCTAATCCTTTAGTCATTCTCCTGGCTCTGCTCTGAACACTCTCCAATGTATCAGCATCCAAATTGTATTGAGGGTATCAAAACTGGACCCAGTATTCCAGCAGTGGTCACAAAAGTGCCAGATACAGCAGTAAAGAAATCTCTTGACTCCTGGTCAAGACTCCCCCATTTGTGCAAGCAAGGATCACATCAGCACTTACTGAACACTCACACTGATTATCTACCATGACACCAAAATCCATTTCAGAGGCACTGCTTCCACAGGCAGAGTCCCCTGTCATGCAAGTATGGACTACTTGACATTCTCTATTCCTACATTTATACATTTACATGTAGTCATTTAAAACCAAGTGTTTGCTTGCACACAGCTTAAACAAGCTATCCAGGTTCCCTTTCATCAATAGCCTGCCCTCTTCATTATTTACCACATTCCCAATTTTTCAGTCACCTAAAAACTTTGAAGGGTGATTTTACGCATTCAGGTCATTGATAAAGTTACGAAGTAGTGCAGAGCTAAGAACTTAGCCTACTTGTTTGTTTTTATAACAGAAAAGAACAGAAAGAGAAAACATCAGGGCTCAAACTGTGGGCAGGGCTCAAACAATGTTTCTGAGCCCAGTACAAACCTGTAATATAGGCTCCCTTCCACATACATACATACCACAATTCTTCAGCCTCAGCCAGAACCCCGCAGTGCCTCTGGGAACCAGTGAAATGTGCCCTTTCTCCTCCCCCTCCATGTGGGGGCCCTGCCTGTGGGCCCCACTAAAAACACATCTTTTCAAAAGATCATGATGACATTTGAGACCTATCAGTTAGGCAGCTTTTGATCCATTCAATGCAGAAGAAGATTAGTGGGGGAAATACAAGGATATAACAACAAACAACATGTAATGGTGTCACATTTCCATCACTGCAGTGCCATTTCACAGACTCACAGTTCCAAAGGGAGCAGGAGAACATCAGGAAAAATTGGGCCTCCACAATTCCTATCTGAGGCACAATTCTTTTACTGTACTGCAGGTTTGTTGCTGTGAGTTGGGAAATATAAGATAAGGTGCAGACGACCTTAAAAGGATATGCCATGGCCCACCATGTGCAATAGCCAACTCCACCCTTTCCTTCAGCTGGGAAAGCCTGGCTGGAAAACCACTGCAGCAGTAACAAAAAATCACAGGCAGCAATAACACAAGTTTGCAAGTGGATGCAGAGGTCTCACTCAGAGCTACAGCCATGTTAGACCAGGACACAACCCACAGGAAGGCAGATGGAGAGGGTTAATAATGCCCTACGAACAGATTTAGGTAAAGTCCTTTTCCCACTCCAGAGAAGCCGCAAAAAACTTCCTGTTGTAAAGGTAGAATTCCAGCATGTGCTGAATAAAGAAGTTATATGAAGAGGAGATAGAAGGAAACTGGGTGAGACCCAGGTGAATGTGGAAGCTGTTTTCTCTTTCTGTCCTTTTCTGTTATAAAAACAAACAAGTAGGCTAAGTTAAATTTGGGTAGTGATGCAAGTGGGATAGAGTGATGCTCAATGTTGAGAGACATTATATGGCAGTGGGAAATGGTGAAAGATCCACAAAAGAGTAGACCCAACTGGAATTTTTAACTGCTTAGTTCCACTTTCTTTTTTTAAAATTGATGTCAAACTTCTATACATGGTATAAATACCTGGACCACCCTAATCCACTTTTATTCTAAATTCTTAAAATTGATGGTCCCCCATCCACAAAAAAAAAAAAAAAAAAAAAAAAAAAAACTTTAAACGTACTTGGGAATAGCTCTGGAATGTTTTTGGCCCTTGTGCAACAGTTAAATAAGATGCCAAGACACACTGAAGACGGGATAGAAAAATAGTGCATAAAATATTATCACAACATTACATCAAACAGAGCCTTCTTTGGGTATCATTCAATTTTTTAATTTATCTTTAAGATATTACAAACAGAAAATTAAAAGATGAGAAGGGCAATAAATATGGTTGATATATAGCTAGGTGCACGCATGTCAAGAGATTTAAACTCTAATATTATTGGCAAGAAAAGGAGAATTACAAGGGGACCTTGAAAGTACCACTGATAAGCTAAATTCTAGGATTTCCCCATCTGCTTGTGCACCTGGGATTTAAGCTGCAAGTCTTACAGAATAAAACTAACAATTCCAAAACTGAACTCCTCTGATAACAGTGCAGAACCACACATTCTTTTAAAATTTAAATTTAATTTTAATGATTCAAAGTTATGATTGATACAGTAAACAAGGATCAGTCTGTGTCTCATAGTATGAGAAAAGGCCATGATGAAATTAATGCTTGGTAATTTTAGAACTAAAAAGGTACTTCTAGGAGTAATGTTCTGCTTCACACAGAGTAGCCTGTTGAATTCATTGACACAAAGTGTCATTGAACCAAATACAGTAGTTGGATTTGGAATCTGTTTTTAATAACTCACTTTAATGTTTGTAAAAATGCAAACTAAGGTCAGCCATAACTCGTGCTGTAGGACATAACTTGATCACATATGGGCGTCTAAAGGAATGCCCCTCGTATAGCACTGAAAAGTTAATGAGAAACATTGGTGCAGGCAAAGTAAGGGGTTGGAAACTTCCTCTGAAGATCAGCTATAGGCTATTGCCATAGAAAGACAAAAAGGTCTGGTCTAATGTGGTACACTAACTTTGTAGCCTGAGATTTTTGCTATCACAGAGAAACCTTAATTGAATAAGGACACATATGGGTAGAAAATAGTATAAGGCAATCTAATAGGAATTCTATGTTAAAATAAAGCTGGAAACAGCATAATATGTAATAATTAGTGGCAAAGAATTCATAAACCATCATTTATCAATGTTTAAAGCAAGCTGGTATTCAAAAGAACATTCAGCAAGTGAAAATGGAGAGATCATAAGGTTAGCAGATTCCATAGGTATATCTCTATCAGCAGATTCAACAGATATACTTTTTGGAAAAGTAGGTCAAGATGGAGGAAGATTTTGAACTTCTGAACTCACTCAATCCCCCTCCCATCAAGGATTCTAAGGTGTCCACCCCCTGTCAAAGGACCCATCAAAAGCATTGATTTTTGATCAGGTGGCAGGTGAAATCACCCTTTTTCCAATTGGGTGGAGATGAAATCATACCTTTGAGATTGGTCAAGGAGAAGATGGGAGTGACAGAAGAGCAAATAAAAGGTGCTGCACAGAGCAGAACTTTGGAGATCTCTCCCACTCCTTACTGGGTTCCACTGGCCTCTGGCTATGTTCCCGCTGCACTAAGGAGTCTCACTCACACTCACCCCTAGAAAGAGTGACAATATCTCTAGTGGGAGCCTAGGAGCTGGGTCTTTGGACTTAGTCTCTGAAAGGCACGGGGTTGGATCTCTGAGTGGTGACTCAGGATTCAATCCTTGAGCTGGGTTTTTGGACTCAGTCTCAGAAGGGCTTCCAATAAAACTCACAAGTGAACAGCTAACTGAGTCTTGCGTATAGCTTGTGGGCAACGAACTGATACTTTGTAGCTCCAGTCTCTGAGCAACTGCACCTGCAAGCTTTGAGCTGTGCCTAAGTTCCAGTTTCCACGGCAACCAGACCAGAGCTGAGCTGAGACACTAAGAGAAAGTTCCAGCCTGCAGCTGCCAGCGTCCAGGGAGGCAACACTCCACCCTCTCCCAAGGAAAAAGAGACTCTGCCTTCTCCTCTTCAATTTTTGGGGGTAAGAAAAGGGTCCCAAGGAGGGGAGGAACATTAGTAGAGAGCCCCAAATATTTTTAATTTATTTTAGTACTGCCAGGAGGCTTAAGCTGTACCATGTAGCTGTAGGATTATAAGTAAACTACTTAGAAAGAGTGAGGCAAGAACCCAGATTAAGATCTAAAGGAGTAATAGTAAGAGTTGAGATCTCTCCATCCAGCAAGGGCCTGATCCCCACTTGCTGAATGTTCCTTTTGTGTACCCTAATGATGTTTTTCATGTTGTAATTGTATAGAATAGTTTTAATGTGTTATATTACTGTTGAGCTATCCGTGAAAGAAGTAAAAGTTCCTTGTCAGTTTCCAGAATAGATATTACAATAAATCTGATTTTTGCCTTTGACAAATCATTGGCTCTAAGTCTCTTATTGCTTCTGGTCTATGCTTGATTGGCGGGCTGTAGCCGTATCCTCCACTTGGGACATTTATCCCGGGCGCCGGTATTTGTGCGTTTAGGTGAAAAATGGTTGCCCCCCCCCGAGGGTTTCTAAATTAAACATCAGACTATGGGCCGGTCTGGGGATTAGTAAATTGATCTATTCGATTTTCTGGGGTAACAACTTCTTAGCTACATGTTTGTTTTAGGGTTTCCGTATTTTAGATTCCAAACAATACAATGGTAGATGTGTGTGGATATTATATAAAAAGAAAAAGATGCATGTCATCTCCCTGTTTTTGGAAAATGCTGAGAGGTAAATGGCATTTAGAAAGTGATTACTGTGTACAGTATCTAGTAGCTGTGAATATAAGTGCATTGTGCTCCCAGAAGCAGCTCAAAGTTCCAAAACAGGAAACCAACTAATCTGCATTTTTGCAATGTGGCAGATTCACAGGGGTGATTAATAACCTTGAAATACTCCAAGAGTGCAAGCTATGTGCTGTACAACAAGTTAATATGCAGCCTGAGTAGTAACACTCTGACGGTTGGTAATTAAATCTAAACATTCTACAAGTAAGCCATTGTGTGAAATACCACTGTACTTAGAAAGCTTAAAATACTTAACTCAAAAGGAAACCGGATTCCAGAACACCAAATTGTAATTAGAAAACTGACCCACTGAAGCAGACTCTGCTCTCTGAAGTTACTGTGTCTGTATAATTCACAAAGTATAATACACTCAAGATTTTTCGCCACAAACTACAATAGCAAGTTTCTGTCACCACACTATCCTAATCCTGCCAGAGAAAAAAGTCATTTTTTTCGTATTGATCAAATTGGATGAAACTATGCTCCTATATAGTGAACAGCACTCAACCAGCATGCATACATTTTACACATTAACCAGCAACTTGATTAAAGGTTCGTTTTCATGAAAAGTGAACTAGTCCATTACTATATAGGCATGTAAACATCTACTCTTTTCTTCTATATCTCAAAAGGCCAACAAAATATTTTATAGGAAGAAACAGAACACAAATACTTGAAGGACATAAGAACACCATGTTGACTATCAAGGTAATCTTTCAATATGTATTTTTAATAAGTTAATTTGTTGTAGTCTTGGGTTTTATCACATCTGCTCTTCTATTGCAATCTTAGCACCACATTGTTGGTGGACATATACAAGTTACCTCCTCCCTCCAAAATGTGCATCTCGTTCCCTCTTTGGTTTACATGAGGATCCTACCTCTCCTGAGCCTAAAGCTTTATTGCTCATTTTCCCAACACTTTTGTCCTTTAAACACCTTTTCCAAAAATAAATTCAACTTGAACTAGGCATAAGCTAGTTCTTTTATTTTCTCTCCCCATGAGGCTCACTTAAACTCTTTTACAGTATTAGCCATTCTATTCCACTTCTAAATTTGAACAGATTGCTGAAATTTAAAAGGGCAATACGTCCATGCCACAAAATCATTGACTAGAACAGATACGCATTTTCCACACCGTGGATCATGGATCAAGGAAATAGTCAAATGCAATGAGGTCTCCTCCAGATTAAGAGCTCTACTAAAAAAAAAAAAAAGTTGTAAAGCTGGTGTCAGCTGTTGCTTTTGCATGGTAATAGTTTAAGTACAGCAAGTATTTTAATGCCTTGCATGATGCCAAGTTCCAAAGGGGTAGCCATGTTAGTCTAGTCCAGCAAAACAAATAACGCAGTCTGGTGGCACTTTTAAAGACAAACAAATTTATCTATCACATGAGCTTTTGTGGGAGACTATCCCACTTTGTCAGATGCTTGAAATTGGATTGCCTCCCACGAAAGCTCATGCAATAAATACATTTGTTTGTCTTTAAGGCTCTCTACACTGCCAATTTCCTTCAGACTAAGGAGGCTTAACTTGAACTAAATTGGATCAAGTCTACATTAGCCTCTCCTCAGTTCAAATTAAGGAATGCTTTGTTTGAACTAGTAAGTACCAGTGGCTAGTTTGAACAAAGCATGACAGACTCGAACCAACTCGAGTTCAAACTTAAGAGTTTGAATTAAGGGCAGTTAGAACTAACGAGGTTAGTTCAAACTAGTTCACATTGTTAGTTCAAACTAACAAGTTCAAGGTTAGTTTGAACTAACATCAAAACTTATTAGTTCGAACTAACAAGTTTGAACTAACTTTTCTTAGTGGGAACAGAGCCTAAAAGTGCCACCAGACTCCTTAAGTATTTTAATGACTCTCCAGTCTCTACCAAGTGGAATTCATAGGTATCACTTTTCAGCTATTAGAGTGTGGGTGTGATTATTTAGCTCAGCCACATTATACATGGAGAAGTATCTAAGAGTAAATAGTCATTCTGTATAAGTATTTCTCTAGACATCTGAATAGGTTTTAAGTTCCAGGAAAAAAGTTTCATTTATGTTTTGAGCAGAAATCATTAGATTCAGCTTTAGTTTTTTCTTCTAGATATGGTGGTTTTTTTCCAGAGCCCCTTTGCAGTCTCTGGAACTACTGATTGTTTCTTCAGACCCTTAATGCTTACAGGACACTCTCTCAATGCTTTTTCTGTCATCTCCCCACCACCACCACCATGGCTGTGCAGAGGTATTTCAGAGCTTCCTTGCCCCCAGCAAACTGAATACTAATGCCATGCATATAAAAGAAATGAGCATCAGGATAGCATTCAATGTATAAGGCGGAGCGTCATGTTTCTGGCAAATACAAAAGCAGTTTCCTAGCCACACAAGCAACTACACATGCATGCATGTACAAAGAAGTCTACAGATGAAACAATTACCAGCCTCAGCTGCTTGTGCTATTCTGCTGGGTGGGTAGTCAGTCATGAGGCAGCGAGCTGGGTCCTCCGCTGCACACCAATGCTCCTGGAGGATGATTGTAGAAGGAAACCCAAGAATTCATCTTCAAGCTCCTGTTTTTATAGGGGTCTGTTCCTATGCAAATCTATAGGTACTGCTTAGTCACACGGCATCTGCGCTTTGGTGTCATTATCAAATTTTTGCAACCATAATCATTGTTAAAGTTTGTCTTGTTTGCATACTTTGCTCACCATGGCAGTCCTGTGGTCCACCCCAATTTTCAGGCATCAGGACTGGAAAAGATTTAACTCGTATTCCCTTTTCTCCTTTGAATGGTCAAGGCTAGTTTCTTCTCATCACTCGTCTCACACATATACATCACTCATTTACCCCCTCAACATCTTCCTGCTTCCTGAAAGATCTTTTTTTCCCCCTCTAGAACAAAAACATTCCTTTTACAACATTTCTTAATTCTAAAACATGCTCAAATTTACTAATACAGAATTACCTCATCACTGCGCTACAAACCACAAACAGAACAGTACATTAAATGGAAGTATGACAACAGAATTACAATCAAGGCCTAAAGGCCCAAATTTATTCTGCCATTTTAATTCAGATTCCTGGCCTATACAACTGCTAGGTTAATAACGCTCTTTAAAAATTCCATTTTTTTCCCCAAAATTTGAAAAAAAATTAGTCTGTATGCCTCATTTAAAACAGCTCCATTTCACAGCACAGTTTCTAAAGAGATGCAGTTGTTGGGATGAACCCTGAGCATCCCTTTAGATTCTAGCTCATACCAGTTCTGATGTACCTACTTTTCATGAATCTTTTTGGGGAATAAAATAATTTCTGAAACTTTCTACTCTACTTCATCTACTAGATATATTTTCCAAGACCCTTTTAAACATTCTTCTCTGCTGACACCATCTATCAGAAATTCATTACCCCACCCAAACACCTTACTCAATTTAAATCTTTAATCTTTACACTTCACTGTGTCCCAGTCTCATTATTTTACATTATTGTTCACTGAACTGAAGAAGCTCCTCATTCTCAGAAATCAAGTCTATACCAGTTATTAAAATTTAGGACTTCACTTTATGTTTCCCCCCTCCTGTTATTTTAATGGAAGAAATTGCAAAGGTATATGCACAGGCTTTTCCACTGACCCTTCTGTCACCTCCTTTATTGATTCCATCAACCCTGCACTGTTATCATTTACCAAACTCATCCACTTTCAATACATAAGCCACTTTTTGCTGCAGCAGTTTTCCCTGTCATTGACTTTGCACATCCATTTTTATGGTGGCACTTCATGACAAGTTGTCCTTGGATTTTTGATAAAATTATGCCACTGCTGTGTTTTCCTCTACACACTCATGAGCTCAAGAATTCACAAAGATTCATTTGAATTCTCTCTCCTAAGAATCCATCATCATTGTCCCTTACTAAATTGCGCATTTCAAAATATTCTGTACCAACATTCTATTTCAATAGTCTCAAACAAACTAACTAGTGTTTTTTTTTTGTTTTGTTTTTTGTTTTTTGTTTTTTTTTTCCCCTTTTTTCATGAAGGCCACTGATTTTGGACACAGCAGGGTAGTTCTATATAAATAAATTGCTTGGGACCTACTTCTCTGAAGGACAACATACTATAGAAGATTATGGTTGGAAGAGATGTCAGGAAGTCATCTAGTCCAACTCCCAGCAAGATTAAACTTAACCATATCATCTCAGTCATGGCTTTGTCAAGCCAGTCCTTAAAAACCTTTTAAGATAGAGATTCCACAGCCTCCCTAAGTAATCAGGTCCCATGCTTCACAACCTTCCCAGTGAAAAAGTACTCGCCACCCCCCCACCCCCCAATATCCAACCTAGACCTCCCTTCCTGCAACCTGACACCACTGCTCCTCATCTGTCAACACTGAGAACAGCCTACCTCTGTCCTCTTTGGAATTCCCCTTTCAAGTAGTGGAAGGTGCTATCAAATTTTCCTTTACTCTTCTCTTCTTGAGACTGAATAAGTTCTCTCAGGCTCTCCTCATAAATCATGTCCCTCTCCGCTGGATTCTCACCGATTTGCCTGTCTGAAGTGGGGGGGGGGCAGAAAAATAAGACAATCCAGATGTAGCCTCACCAGTGCTGAAGAAAGTTGGGGGGTGGAATCACTCTTCTGCTGGGGGCAATGCTCCTTCTAATGCAGTCCAGCATGTCATTAGCCTACTTGGCTACAAGGGCACACTGACTCCTACACAGCTTCTTGTCGTCATCTACCTTTTCTTTTCAGTCATTCTTCTGCAACTAGAACAAGCCAATTTTCCTAAAAGTAGCTATTTCTTCTCTGACAAGTCTTGGATAGTCAACCTTGTCTCGGGCTATTGTCTCCCAGTGCATGGTGTTTGATACATCTCTTGAAGTTGACCTTGAGGGAGTCTTCGAAAGATCTATATAAATAAATTGCTTGGTAAAAGGTTTCTTTTAGTCTCCACATTTCATGTCTCCTTTGGCGACATAGGCATACAGTAACTGTTTCAGTAAGCGTGTGTAAGGTGTGCATGCAGTGCCCACTCCACATCAGCTGATGCTGGTCAAAAAGGATCTCAATATTGATGATGATGGCCTCCATGAAGACAGTAAGGTTAGGATGGGCACCCTCCCACATTAGGTTGAGAATTTCCTAGAGAAGGTGCTGGTGCTACAGGGGAGTAGCCACACATAGGCCAGGGCCCACCAACTTGGCCTTAAGGCATACCCTCTTTAGCCCCTGGCAGCATTGTGAACTTTCCCACCATGGGACCACCAGCTGCTGGGTGGCCATCACCAGGGCAGAGTCACCAGAACCGACACTTCTGCTCCATTCATGGATACTGTGCCCTGCAGCTGCAATGGCAATGGAGGTGCCAGTGCCTTTTCCATGCTCACAGCCGCAGGAGGGGCCCAGCCAAAAAACGGGTGGGCTACGCCCCTGTGGTGCTAACTTTCCAAGTTTTTCAGGTGTTTTCTGTAGGTCACCTATGTCTCACAGCCTTAGAGAAGAAGTGGAGCTATCACTGCTCTATAAAACTAAAGTGTGTGTGTTCTAGTGTCATTGTTATTGAATGCCCTCAGACAATCCATCAAATGCAAGACTGGAACAATGGATTCTGTGCTGAATCTCAAACATCTGTGTTTGCCCTTTGTGAAAGCTGGCTGCCAAAAGAAGTAAAAACTAATTGGAAAATGTAGAATATTTTATAAATTTAGATCTTCCTTGCTGGGTCTGACAGTTGACTGAAATAGGCTGGTGGAGAAATTTAGATTTTGTGGATGGTCCGGGTTAGCTCTAGGTTTCATAGCTTCTGTGAAGCAGTTAAATATGTCTGTAGATCCTTCATTGAGCATGTAACTTCAACACAACCATCTGTGAGCCAAAGTTCTATATTGCTTACAATGCTACCTTAGATCTGGCACAGAAGCAAAAGAGGTTGAAAAGGTTGCCATCAGTCCAGTGTTGGATGCCAATATCCGATGGCATATAGTCTTGGATTAGCATTCTAAAAGTTATAACAAAATGAAGAAGAGAGTATGCCCATATACAATCTTGCTTTATGCCATTTTGGATGGCAAAGGGCTCAGACACAGTCATTGAACAGGACAGAGGCAGTCATAAGGTCAAACTGACATTTTCCACAAAGCCTCATGGTTGACAGAGTCAAAGCTTTGATCAAATCAATGATGGTCATATACAGCTCCTGGTGGTGTTCTTGACATTTTTCCTGGATCAGTTTGGCTGTGAAAAATCATGTTGGTGGTGCCTCATGGAGGTCTGAAGCCACACAGACTCTGGGAGTACCAACCTTACAAAATGGAACAGCTGATTCAGTAAGATTCTAGCAAGATTGTTTCCAGCCTTGGAGAGCAGGCTGATACCTTAATAGTTACTACTAACTTCCTTTTTTGAAAATGACAACACTGTCAGCATTGTGTAAGCAAGCAGGAATTACTTCTGTTGGACAAATTTTGAAGAGAAGCAAATGGAGCTTGTTTGAGTGTTCCTTCCCCTCTACTTTCAGTACTTCAGCAGTTGTGCTATCAAGGCCTCAGGTTTTACTGTTTTTAATTTGTTTAAATTGCTTTGCTGAAGTCCTCATACTTTGGTGGGTTGGCGAGAATGTCCTAGACTCAGTGCTTTTACAGGGGTCCTTACTCTTCAACTATGTAACTTTTTATAATGGTGGCCATTTAATAAACTATCAGCATTTGTCAGACACTTTGTAGGGGCTGAAAGTGTCATTTACACTCATTTTAAAAACAACAAGAGTCCTGTGGTGCCTGAAAAAAGTAACAAATTTCTTCAGGAATATGCTTTTGTCAGCTCCAACCCACTTCATCAGATGCATAAAGTGAACTACAGTTGACAGGTATATATGCAGGATGGAGGAGGGTAATAGTTACCAAATTTAATTCAGTTACGGCAGATGGATATCCCTGTGGTGGTGGTAAGCAAAACTGCCTGGTATAGCTTCTAAAGTTTTAAAAGTTCCAGTAGCAGGTGAGCTCAGCACTCAAACTAATCTCATTATAAATACAGTGTGATAGGAACTACCCAAAAAAACCAGAGTATTATTCACTTTGAATCACAGGTTTAATGTGTGTCTCCAAAAGCACAACCTGCCAAGCTTCATGTTTGCTGCTGAATCAAAAGGATAAATTAGAACATAGCTTCACAACCCTTAACTGTAGTGTCACAATACACTTCACTGACAGCTTGTCGTCACAAAGAATTCACTGGCATTTCTTCCTGAAGTCTTTACCCTTATACTCTGATATAATTTCAATACAAGTAATACATATGTTCCAACATAAAATGCACTTTGCCTTAACAGAGGAAGTAGTCTTCATCTCCTTGTACTTATACTATTACATACAACATATATGGTGGTGTTAAAAATGACTGTTCCATTCTTCTCTGAGGTGGCAGCATTGTGTTGATGTCGGAACCATTGCCTATATGTGGATCTAGCTGAAAAACAAAAACTACATTTTACTGAAAATTGAAGGCCATTTCTTGAACATTACAGTTGAAAAAGGTGACTTTAGAGAAGTGTTTTCAATAAAAATATAAATAATAAAAATCAGGGCCCTCTGGATCTCTCCAAAACTAGATGGATCCACAAACTGCTGCAAGAGACATCTTGCAAATGCAATATATGAAAAACTGACCAAAAAAAAAAAAAGTTGGCTAAGTTCTTGCAAAGCTCTGCAGTAAAAAAGGTAAGGGTATAGCATTCATTCTTCCCAGGGATCTCTCCCTTTCTGATAGCAGTGGTAAAAATCAATTCCCAGGAACTTTATACTTTGCCTGTGGCTCTTTCCACATGAACAATCCAGTTAATACTCATATCCTAAACTGTCAAGACAGAAACAAGGAGCCCTGAGGCACTAAAAGACTAACAATTTATTGCATGAGCTTTTGAGAGAGAAAATCCCACTTCATTAGTCACTTTGAAGGGGGATTTTCTCCCATGGAAGCTCATGCAATAAACAAATTTGATAGTCTAAGTGCCACAAGACATTTGTTTTACTAAGCTAGACTAGACTAATACAGCTGCCCTTTGGCACTTGTCAAGGCACAGCAGTTTTCTATCCAAATGAAACATTTAGTGCCCTGTTTTGGTATTCTGAGCTTGGTTAGAGAGAACTTGGTAGATACAATGGGAGATGGGTTTGTAAGTCTGAGTCTTGGAAGTCTTCAAGAATTTGTCTATATTACATACTTTTAAGCACCTTCTGTTTTACTGATGGAGACTAAGGTGGAGAGATACTAAGTGACTGATCAGTCTCCACACCTGAAGTTCACAGCAAAGCAAGGAATTTACTTACAACCCCCAAACTAGTGCCCCACCCATTGGACAATCCAGTATTCAAATCTCCAGGTATTCTGATCTCTTAGGCTACGCCTACACTTAAAAGGTTAGTTTGAATTAACTTAATCTGAATTAATTAATTAGAATTAATAATTAGTTCAAATTAAGTTAATTAGAATTAACATGGCCCCACTAGGAAAACCAAATTTGAACGAGCATGTCCATAGACAGGACTTGCTAGTTTGGATAAAGGGAAGGGCACCATAGGAGGTGTGGCAAGATGGCCACCAAGAAGGCCCGTGCCCCCACCCACTATATAGAAAGAGGAAGGCACCAGAGGAGGACAAAAGGTCAAAAGTGTTAATTTGAATTTATGGTTACTTCAAATTAACATGGTTACACCAGGTTAATTCAAACTAATAAGTTCAAATTAACTTACTTCAAAGTTAAGTGAGGTTTTATGACTTAGAAGTGAGCTGTCATTAATTAGAACTAAGGAATTCCTTAGTCTGAATTAATGAAAGCCAGTGTAGCCATGCATTAATTTAATTTGAATTAATCCTCATTAAATTTGAATTAAATTGTAAATGTTGACATACCCTTACATATTTGTACAGAGCCTGGCAAATGTGAGTGCCACAAGCAGAAATACACAAGAACTTGTTATACTTTTCACAAAACAGAATTAAAAGCAAAATTTACCAAAAGATTGGTTGTCCCCCCCAATTTTCCTTTGTAGATTTTATCCAGTTTGTCAGAAATTAATTATACTACATCCTCCATTGGCACAACTGAACATTTTTCACAGCGTCTCTCTTCTCGTCTATTACAAGACGACTTCCTCTCTAGTTAACGGAGCACAACCATCAACTTCTCTCCGAGGCAAATAATTAAGTCAATCTTAAATATTATCAGGTTACCGTCAATTACTTCCTATTCTTGATTGTCAGTGTTTCCACTGACTCCCCTTGTCCTTTAACTTACTCTATGTTTGAAAAAATGTTTATTTCAGATTTGTATTAGTTTCTCTTGACTTCATACTATTGTTTGTTGTGTCATTATTTCTTGCTAACAAGCATGTTTCTTAGAGTTGGTATTTATAAAAAAAAAATGAGGAATTTGTTACAATCAATTTTTCCATGCATTTTTAAATGCTTGATCTTATGACATGGAAACCTACAGTGAATCATTGCATTTCTGATATTCCATCAGATTTCATTCATTGTATTTCACAATGAATGAGACTTCTTAAGACCTGCAGTATATTATTGTATAAACATGTAGAATAGTTATAGCCACACAGACTTTTGACCACATCATATGTCCTGAAGCTTTTTCATGCCAATTTTGTATATCAGCAAGCTTTGTAACCCATGAAAGTACATGCTAAAGAACTCAGTGCTTTCCTCTTGCTTCCATTTAATCCTAAAGCAAACAAACAATATTGTTATGACTAATCGTTACCTAGGATTTATCCTATTTTGGTGCTTTTAGTAACTGTCCAAACTATTCTCTCAGTCACACAGAAGTCAAAAAGGTTGCATATGTGAGTTGCATAATTTAACCTACTGCATGTAATACAAATTGTTTCCAGATACACGGGGAATTGAAAAGGAAAAGGAAGTGATCATTTGTGAGCATCCTGGGACTGGGAAAACAAAACAAAAACACCACAACACACAAATGAAACAGAGCTAGATTTAAGATACTGAACCAATATTCTCATCACCCCCGCAGTATTACAGAAGTTAGGCAACTGTCCAGGGTAGCAAAACTTAAAAGGTGGCTGCTGCTGCCCTTCTCCTGTCCAGTCTCCATATATAGCCAAGACCCTGGGGCAGCTGCCCTTCTCCCTTGCACACAGCTAAGAGGCATACTACATCCACCATTTTACTGTTCAGTTCTTGTTCCCAGCCAGGAGGTGGACTACAGCTGCCCACTTCCCAGCCAGTCACCCATGGCAGCCATCTGTCTCCACATTGCAGGAGGCAGCAGTTGTGTCTGCAAGAGAGCTAGGCCACAATTGCCCCCATTTTCTTCTCAAAATTTAATTCCTCTAAGGGATCAGTGAAATTGATAAGAATGATAGCCCCAGCAGGGCTGCAAACAGTCATTTGTTTGCTGCTGGGGGGAAGGGCACTTCTTTTACCTAGAGCAGCACCATATATAGAGCTGGCACTAATTACTTTGACAGCCAAATCTGGCCAGCTAAGTGTACTATATATTTATGGTGTTTGCCCATGTGACAGCAGGTTTTTCTTTTTCTTAAATATTTCCAGATTACTTTAAACAAGAGTAAAAACTGTTAGTTCTCACAAGCTAAGCAAAGTCAGAGCAGGGCCATCAGAGATATTCATGATCTGCTTAGAGGTCAAAGGAAATGGTAATGGTGATTCAGCAGACAGCATTTTGTCTTTTCAATCAGCATTGCACCAATACTCCAGGAAAGTGCTCAAAATAATGTGCTTCTGGACATGCTGACTTACAGATGAGATGTAAGACAAGACCATTAATGGTTATTAAATACCCCATAATGCTTTCTTTTAACAATGGGACTCTTAAGTACAAAGTGCTGGCCCAATTTCAACTTCTGCCTAACAAAATCATATTCTTCCTAACTAAACATCTTCTATAGTTTCAAGTTCTAGAGAGGTAGCCTTGTTAGTCTAGTTCAGAAAAAAACACCCACCCACCCACCCACACACACCAACCAAACAAGGAGTCCTGTGGTACTTAGCCTTAAAAATGCCACAGGACTCCCTGTTTGTTCTTCTATAGATTCAGTTACATATGGTAGAGTTTACTTAATGTTTTAACCTGTTGCACAATGTTCCTGTTGCAAATTGTTAAGTTTCACTGCACAGGTAGCTAGGTTTAGATAATGGGCTGGATGATTCCTATAGCTATAGTCTGAAATCAGATTCTCATTTAAAACAAATGCCCATTTTTATCACTATAGCTGTTAATATCTAAAAATGGGTGCAAATGTAATGCCCTTTTACTGTATCAAAGTGCTAAACAAATCATGAGCCTTAACATAAGGACTTAGACCAGAGAAGTTTGACAAATCTAACTATACTGTTGCAGAGTGAGGGGTGGATTGCTACTTTATACCAGTACAGTTAAAGTGTCACTTTCTTTTGTAGACCAGCCTTTAAGTGAAATCAAGTCACATACAACTCCTTAATAATTTGTATAAAGCTTATGATTCATTTGGATAAGTAGTGCTTGATAAATGTCAGATTGTTCTCAGTGTTCTCAATGGCTGTGTTCACACACAGGCATTATTTCGATACAAGTTGTGTTGACACAACTTGTATCAAAATAATGCCTTATTTCGAAATAACTTAATTCGAATTAACAGTTTGTTAATTTGAATTAAGGGAAAAAAGCTCAAAGCGAAATAGCAGTTTCAGGCACCAGTTATTTTGAAACAAGTCACTGTTGTTTCGAAACATGATGTTCGGATGGCATTGTTTCAAAACAATTGTTTCGAAACAACGTTGCTTCGTCCCCACACGGGGTTTAAGTTGTTTCAAAACAACCGTGTGTCGTGTGAACAGGGTATTTCTTATTTCGAAACAAACTCTGTTGTTTCGAAATAAGAGTGCTGTGTGAACAGCGCCAATGAGGAATGCCCTCATTCATGGTAGTGATAGATTTCACCCACTGTCTGTAAAACTGTTTCAGAAGAAGAAAAAAGCCAAAATCGGCTCATGGGCTGGTGTTAGCCTTATGAGAACATAATTGTCATGCTCCCCCACTTTTTTGGGTTTACTTCTACATATATGAAGTATCACAGTTATTAAAAAAATATCCTTTAAACTGAGGGACTGTGCATAAAGTAATGACTATCAAAGCCTTCTCTTCAGAAGATAAATCATATTCCAGTCTTATTGAAGCCTAAAAACTACTTGACATTCTCTTTGTACCATTCCTTGCATTTGCTTTTCAGTGCTGCATTCTTCATAAGTCAGATCTGTTCCAAAAGCAGAAACAAGAAATCCTTCTTACATACTCACAAATACTCCAGTCTTTCTCCTTTTCTTTTTAAAAGATATTAAGCCGAAGACAGCCCCAGTGTAAGCCCTTTAAAAGAAAACAGAATCTTGGGTCTGGTCTAGACCTAACTGTAGCAGACACTGGTCCTGCCAGAGTAAAGTCATCCACTACACCAATCTAATAACTCCACCTCTCTAATAAGCATAGCACTTAAGTTAATGTAGTTAGGTCAACAGTGTCCATATAGACTCTATATTACTTACATCACCCCCTATTGCCTTTGACAGCCCAAACTGTTAGTGATGCCCTGGCCAGACCGCTGGATTTAGGGGCTCCAGATGTCAGGCCATGATAGCAGTGGGCTTTAGCAATCAGCTGCCAAACCCTCCATTATGCCACACGTAACTTGGTGAAAGAACTCTTGGAGAGGATGTACAGTACTGACAGGAATGTACTGTGGATATAAACAGCTAATTTAATTACTACAGTGACAGGAGGTTGACCTAACTTAAATCAACTTACTTCTGTAGTGTAGACCAGCAGTTCTCGATCTTTTTTGTGTCATGACACAGTTAGCAGTGTGCATAACTGTGTGTGATACAGTGTCCCCACTGCCAGAAAAAGACCCCTGCCAGAGAAGAACCATAACTCCCCTGCATCCATGTGTCATGACACACCACTGTCGAGAACCAGTGGTGTAGACATGTTTTCAGTCACTTAAACCAGGACTGAATTTTCTCCATCAGTTCTAGGTACAATAATCCATCTGAATTAAACCTAGCACCTCTGCTTAACATGCAGAAGGTCCTAGGTTCAATTCCCAGGGGGTTGGACTCGATGATCTCACGAGGTCCCTTCCAGCCCTATGATTTGATTTGATTCATTCAGCATTCAGATAATGATTAAATTCCCACAAAAAACTCAACACAGCACCTACTGCACCCCAGTGTATGTAGAAAATTTCCCTCACTTCTCCAGTACCCTCAAGCCGATCATCATAGTGGCCATGATAGTTTTAGCATCCACCTCAAAAAGGCAGGGAGGCCCTCAGCCCTCCCCTGCAGTGGTCTTCTGCCACTTGTAGATCCGTTCACACCACCCACTGTCCACTGGCTCCGCCCACTGGCTCCTGGCACCACCTGCTGGTCACTCGCACCACCTGCTGCTCCTGGCACCACCTGCTGGTCACTCTTCAGTGATTTCAGCTCTCAGAGAGAATTTCAACCCTGTGATTTCAGTTCCAGTGTTCAGAACACCACAGACAGCTTCTCTGATCAAAACAGCAAAGGAGACCCCCCCAAGGAATTATCGGCTATAAATACATCACAAAGCTTAGTTCGGACTTCCTTAGTCCAAACTAAGCAGTTCCTGGTTAGTTCAAACTAACCACAGCTTTTTAGTTTAAGCTAGCTATGTGTGCTAGTTTGAACTAGTAAACACAGCTAGTTCAAACTAATGGCTTAGTTCAAACTAAAAAAGGTCACACTAAGCCATTTAATCCATGTCTCCACCACTCTAGTTCAAACCTAAAGTTCAAACTAAGCACTTAGTCCAGACTAACCACTCAGTCCAAACTAACCACTCAAACTTATTAGTTCAGACTAAGCTTTGCTTAGATCAAACTAAGAAATTTCAGAGTTCACACTAGACAAAACCTAGTGCAGACACATACTAATTAGCTAGCATAGACAGTCATGAAGCCTGTCTTTTAAGAATGGGCAAGGGATGAGGCATTTCCTCAGACTAGCTCTGTTAACGAGCAATCCCTAACGCCTTTCTCTCCTCTCACAACACTGAAAATCAGAGTTGTTCATTCTTTCAAGTTCGTGTTGCTGATGGTGACTTTTCCACCAAATAGGTGGAACAGAGTGTATACAATCAAAAGGATAGTGTATCATGAAGGGACAATATTTCATTTCCCTCTTCAGTTAAAATACAGGTATTGACAGATTTGTGATCGAATCAAAGCATAGACAATTTACCATCATGCCCTGCACCTACATAGTAAGGTTATGCTAATACCTAATTGCACTCATGCACATACAAAGCCAATGCAGATCAGTTGCCCCCATTTAAGCTGTTAAGCACAAGAGGTGCTCAGCCTCTAGACGTGCCTTGCATCTCTTATTAGTTATTATGTAGCAGAGGGACAAATCAAGAATGAAGTCTCATTGTGCAGGGGAAGAAGAAAAAAAAAAATGTTTCACTGGTAGACCCTCAATACTACCTCTGGACAGCAGAATGAGCTGATCACCACCACCATCCCTGTATGGTAATTAATTTTCTTTTCTGCTGCACTCCTCTGTACATGCAACTAGCTGTGATTTTTTTTTTTAAGCAGAAGCCGGAAGCAGATTGTGAATGCACTAAATATTTATATAGCAAGTATCACTCTGAGGTTGCCTATGATGCAGCTCAATGATGTGTTATCAGCAATACTTGAAAACAAGGAGGGACAGTTTTGTCTAATGACATGCATTGTGCATAAGACAATCTGTGTTGAGTTGTAGGAAAATTATGAGAGTTTTCACAAGTAAGAGCCATCAAAACTTAATCTGTGTGTTCCCTGAAGTAATGAATAACTATGATAGTCTTGAAAGAGAAGACAAGACACTAGCCCAGCTTTAGACTCTTGGCATCATGGAGTTGCACTTGCACCAGACTGGTCCTTTGTGTTCTTCTTCCATCTCATTTATCAATACATCGCTTTTGGCAAGCCTGAACCTCCTTGCCTTTTCAAACTGTCACTGATCCTTATTTCTCCAGTCTGCACAGGGGTAAAAAAGGACCTTGGTATGAAGGAAAAGACCAGAGGGTAGACGTATACATCTACAAAAACAAACTCTGTTTAGTTATTCTATTGTATAAAATACCAGGTAAATTTACTAAAATTCCAACATGTTTACTACTGTTACTGTACATGACAACATTATTGCTGCGAGCGTGTATTATTCAAGCATAACGATGGTCCATGCAATCAATATAGAGAGGGAAAAATACTTGGAGCTAACATGGGCTAGAGTAGACTACACAGAAAGACATTTTGCTACAGTGAAGGGCACAAATTTCATGTTATGGATATTTAAAGCAGTGATACTCAGATTGCGGTATGGGAGCCATCTGCAGCTCTTTAATGCATCTCTTGCAGCACTTTGCATTTACATTTTATTAAAACACTGTAGGATTTACTTATTAACCAGTTGTGATACTTTTATGTTACTAACCAATAACAGTTAATATAAATAGTCCAAATAGTTCCATCATATTGTTTAAACATCAATATATAGTACTATAGTAAGTGAAACAATGAATTCACACTACTCTGACTCTTTTGGGTACTAAGTTCTGAAGGGGTAGTCATGTTAGTCTGGTTCGGCAAAAACAAACAGGGAATCTCGGGGTACTGAAAGACTAAAACTTATTTCTGGCATGAGCTTTCATTGGAGAAAAATAGATCTGTTAGTGCTTAAGTGCGACAGAACTCCTTGTTTGTTCTTTTGGGTACTGTTGATCACTAATTCAGAATACTAATTCTATCTGCTGCTTGTGAAAAACGTGTGAAGCTCCTGCATACAAGAGTGTGCAAAAGCAGTTCCCTGTGCCAAGTGGAAATTCCCACATCGGCAACTGTCAGGTGTCAGCAGAGGTGGCAGCCATGATGGCCACCCCGCCCCACACGTAGCCCCCTGGATTATGCGGCTCTCAAGGAGAAACGTTAAGTATTGATCTCCCTGATGGGCCTCCATCTCCGGGCCATCCAGCACAAGGGGGAAGAACGTTAAGTATCAATCTCCCCTGATGGCTCTCAATCTCCTGTGAGTTTTTTTTTCTCCCTAGTTTCTGTCAACAACAAAGGGGGTGAGTTTCTACCCCCCCCCAACAGTTTCTCCGCACCCCCGTCACCACGAAGGAGGGGTCATTGTCTGGGGTCCCAGTTTTATCATTGGTCCTGACCAGGATCCCACTCTTAATTGGCTATTTTTACTCTGGCTGGGCAAAATTCTATTAAAACCCCCTGTCTCAGCTAGCTTGTTGTTCTCCCACCCTCGGATGCTAAAGGGCACGTCGTGACCCAGTCAGACTGATTCCCCAACTGAGACAGGGAGCACCCCACCCACGAGACCTTTTTTTGGGATGTACATGGATTGCCGGCCAAGCGATTAAGTGCTGAGATGCTGCAGCCGGTCTGTCTCCTCGCTTTGGGTTCTGCCGCGGTCCTGGGAAAGGTATTATAAATCGATATAGGCCTCCTACCTTCTCAATCATTCTACTTGGTACCATTTATATATAGCCTGTGATTGTAGCTTCTTCACCTGAGTTTTGTATAGTTTGTGTAGTTATTATTTTCTCTGTACCCTGCATAATCTTTTCATGATATAGTAGTTTATGGTCTAGCATAGCTTTGTGTTGTTAATTTGACAGGTGTTTTGTTAGTCATTTGTATTTTGCATCCTTCTTACTGTATAATTGTTCATTACTCTGCTTCTGCTCTAAACTGCTGGCCCCAAACTGCCCTAGTGTACACGGGGGGAGTGTGGGGGTTTATTTTTCTCTCATCTGACTTTTTTCACTCTGCTGCCCACCCTTCTTGGCTAGCAAGGAGGAATGGCTTCCAGCCATTGGTAAATACGTGTCGGGTGGGCTGGTCAGTGCCTATACCGATGTTGAGGCAGTAAAAGGCCAGAAAAGTCCTTGACTTATTATGGCCACCCTCTTGTAGGTCATTACCCCATACTGTTATTTAACCATAAGTACTTTTGTAGGTTGTGTTTTGCATAGACTCTCATACTTTATCCTGTTTGGCTGGAGGTGTTTTACAGGTGCTTTATATAGACTTTCTTGCTCCACACTGTTACTTGGTTATAAGTGCTTTGCATAGGTTTTTAGCTTTATATTGTCATTTAGTTTAAGTGTTCATTTAGATTTTGCTTTATGCTATTAGTTGGTTATAAGTGTCCTATATAGATTTTTGCTTCATACTGTTAGTTGATTACAAGTGTTTTTGTATAGATCTCTTTGTTTTACACTGGTAAGTGGTTAAAAGTGTTTAAGGTGTCACTATAAAAGTAGCTTTTTTGTTTACTTGAACTGGTGTCCATCTCATTGGTGGGTGTCGCTGGTCCATCCCCGTCACATCACGAACCCAGGGTTCAACATCAGGGACAGCTGTTTTAGTCTAGTTCATCAAAAAACAGGGAGTCCTGGGGCACTTAAAGACTAACAGATTTATGTGATAAATAAACCTGTTAGTCTAAGTGCCACAGGACTCCTTGCTTTTTTGTTTTCTTTTTATTTAACTAATCTGTGAATATGCTTGTGTGCCAACAGCAGGCCTAGGCCACAGTTCTTTATTGGTTAACTCTTTCATAGCTAGGAAGGATTACTCAAGACTATGTTGGCCAAAGTTCCTCCTCAACTGACAGATCCAAGATGGAGGATACATGAGGCCTATGGCTGGACCATTTCCTTGCTATCGGGACCGAGGGGCAGAAGGAAACTCTCTGCTGGCTAGTAGTTTTCTTTTTAGTCAGTCATTCTCCTCTTTTTCTCATTTGCTGTCTCTGCAGCTTCAGACAGTGGACACTGTGAAGAGAAGAGTGTGTCAATGCTTAGGAATTGAGTCTCCATGGAGACAGGATTTTTATGCATATATAGGTACCAATCAGATCTTCAGTTTTTTCTCTGTGCAACTTTCAAGGGTGGGCTACAATTCATTCATTGCCCCTCTCCGGTGCCTAACAGAGATAAACCCCTGGAGAAAGTAGCTGGAGTCCCAGGATCCAGTCTGTAAAGGACTCACAGTGAAGACTGCTCAGAGTTATAATCTCACATTAAAATACTACTGAGAATAAACATAACAATGAACTTTAACAACTAGTAATATGACCTTATCCTAAAAAACCAAAATGAATTGAAATAACAGGGGTTGGACTCGATCTCATGAGGTCCCTTCCAACTCTATGATTCTATTCTAACAGTCCCCCTCCAGAAACATTATGAGAAAGAGTCCCAAAGTCCAGGTGGTGTCACCCTTATCTCAGCAGCAGTCGCTGATCAAGTCCTTGAGGACTGAGTAGAAAGAAGTAATAATCCTCCTCTTCTCTGGCTGCAGAAATCTTCAGGAGAATGCCATGCAGCCCTTTCTTTCTCCTCTGCAACCAGCACCATGCAGACTGTTTACTAGTTAACCAGCCCTCAGTCCCATAAGAGGGACCTCTGCTGCAAAATACTTCACAGCAGGGAGAAGACATTTTGCTGTCTATTGCTGGCTCAGCTTTTGTCTCATGAACACTGAGCACATGGGCTCTTCTCATTGCTGCTCTATGTACTAGCTGCTTTCAGGTCTGCTCTCTTTGTCTCTCTCAGGCATTTGACCACACCAATAGAAACCTCCTGGAGTATGCTCAGAATGCTACCATTCCCTTTTTCCAGAAAGATCTGGTGGCGGGGCAAACCCACCCTGAATCGGTCTCTTAAGGAGATCGCCTGTTTTAGGCGCATAGGTTATACCTGCACAACTTGAGGGCTTCCCATCTACATCTTCACATTGTCTGACCCAGTCCAAGAATAGGTCATCCTAGTGTACAATCTAGGAATCTTCTAAAAGCAGCTTTTTTCTTCTCTTTTAAAAAAATGCCAATTTAACAAAACTGAAATTGCAAGGAAAGGGTGAATTTCATCAAATCACCAAATTAAAAAAAAAAAAAATGAAGTGGGGGAATAAAAAAGGTTTTGAATTTACTTCTATTAAGTTTTTGCATGAGTTAATTTCAAGATTTTGCCCATGGGGGAATAGAGATTGGGCTATTATGTTAGAATTTATTACTGGTCCATGCTCTGTACAGTGAATCTTTGAAAGAAAATGTTGCATTGTTTTTCTTATTTAAATATATTAAAGGAGAATTTAAATAAACGAAACAAAGAAGGAATCAATGAAGTTTTCAAAGTTATTTACTCTTGTAACTGTGTTGTAAATTTGTAGCATAACAAGAGCTGCCTGCAGCTCACATGGACGTCGTCCAATCCTGCGCTACACATTAGACAGTCCATAAAACACTTCAACCTGAAGGTGAAGCTATTAATATCAGAAGCTCACACAAAGATGGTTTGAGGATGCAAAATAAAAGCTTCCCTACAATTTCTATTTCCATTTTCACTTAGTAATATTTCATCTAAACAGGTTATTTTTGTCACAGTACAGAAACTATTGCTCATGTAAGATTGCCCCCCCCCCCAGATTATATTTACTACTCCCAATCCAGGAAGAAAAATAAGTGATTTATTTAGCGTAGGGCCGAATCCTGCGATGAGGAGTGTTGCATTCATAGGAAAGGGACAGAATTTGCCAAGGATTGTTTATATATATAATTACAGAATTACTCTTGTTCTGGGGAATTTTGGTATGCATAGGACAGCCTCATATAATGCAGGATTTCAAAAGATGGTCAAAACCTTTTGAAAAAGCAAGATATGCAGTAAATAGAGATCGAAGTGCACAGATGGTGTGCAATGCAAAAGTACTTCAGTTACAGACTGGGCTTGAAATAACAGGGCTGTATTCTACTGCAGTTTTAGGCAAAATCCTAGGGTGCAGAGGTGAAACTTTCAGAAAGTACTGAGCACTACCCTAACACTGTTTCTATTGAGGTCAGTAGGAGTAAATAACACCAAGCATTTTTGAAAACCCCCTCAGGGAGCAATGTCAGACTTAAATAAGGAAAATATGTCCTGCAAAAAGGCATATATTTACTAACGAAAGATGAACTGGAAACTAAGATTTTTACCCCATTTCATCAGATAACAGAAATTCAGTTGTCTGTGTCTCAGATTCCCTTACCTATACAAAAACTAACTATAAAGAAAAGAAAACACAGATCTAATATTTGTATGACAGTACATTGTGAGCACAGTGTCATAGGCTATGACCACTCAACCTGAAAAGCTCAGCACAAAAGGTTATGGAGAAAGGGTGAGTATTAGAAACAATCAAAGTTTGGTTTTGTATTAATAGATGGTTGAAGAGCATGCACCAGCTCAGTGCTTCTGCAGCATGAGCATCTCAGTTTTAACCAGTGTACTGGTCTCCTCAAAATCTAAAGGATGTTCAGTCCTCAAGGAAGTCTATGGAATAAATGGTATTATTATATACCAGTTAAGGTGGAGTGAACTTTGTCCAAAAAAATGCAAATGCCATCTGCCAGAGATTTCTCAATATTTGGCAAAATTCAGTGACTTTTTCTCCCCAGTGGCTCACTCCCACTTTGTTGAATCTGACAGCTGTGATTTAAGAACATAATATTGTCAAGACAACACCAGAAAACAGCACACATAGTACCTGTCTCAATGTGACCAATCACAAACAGATGTCATTGACAACTTGATGAAGACAGCAATCCTACATGAATTCAGAAATTACAAAATGCTTAGACCCACCAAGACTAAGAAATAATATGATAAGATTCAGATCCGTGAGAGGCACTGGTGGGTCAGTGAAAGCAACTGGAAGGGGTAACAGCAGTTACTTCAACCCTCATCTAGGGGAGTATTCTCACTTTTATCACTCAGGATTGACTGGATCCCCTGCTAGTTCTGGATGCTCGGATAGCAAGAAAGGAGTACGTTCTTCCCTCTGAGCATCAAAATCAAATCAAAATCAAATCAAATCATAGGGCTGGAAGGGACCTCGTGAGGTCATCGAGTCCAACCCCCTGGGAATTGAACCCAGGACCTTCTGCATGTTAAGCAGAGGTGTTAGCCACTAAGAATATTACAATTATTTTGTTCAGATGCAGTTATTTTTGTTAGATTAGTTATTCATACTGTTGTCATCTAAAGACCAGATTACTGCAATTCTCTATATGCACCAACCTACTAGTTGAGACATGTTTGTTGTCAAAGAGATTGTATTATATCTGTACATCGTAATCCACTTTTTTCAATGCTAATTCAACATGCTGGCTTTGACATGTGAAGTACAATAGGGTTTGATTATATAAGAAACCATCTCCCTCCTCAGAAGATACCATAGCATTTGATCAGACGAGTCACTCAAACTAATGTACCTATCCTAATATAAATGGGAGGATCTGATGGCATGGCATTTTTATTGAGAGAGTCTTCCAGCCCTCAAGAAATACTTCCACCTTAGTATGACAGATCCAAACTTTTCTGACTATCAAGAAAGACTGCAAAGCTCATCTGTCCTGCTGGGCTTTCAAGACAGGCTCTGATTGGAGGAAGGTCATGAACTAAAAGGGAGTTAAATGGGTTAGTTTACTATAGGCTTACTTTCTCCATTAACATAGTGATATTCTCTGTAGAGTGTTCCTAGCAGTGTGGGGCACGTCAACAGATAGAATCATGAAAATAATGAGGGGATGCAAAAAACAAATCTCAACTGTTCCTTCCAAAGAATGGGTGAGAGTGTGAGATATTAGCCAGTGGGGTCAAAAACCTGTGTGAATTAAGACAGGTGGGCCTTTAACAAGCCATGGAAGGGCATAAGGTGGGTATTATTGGTTTCATTTTTCTTAACTGAGAATTAGCTTTCAACAGTTTGTGAAACCCTTCTCTAGAGTGAGTTTTGTAGTGGTATTTAATCTAGGAATAGTCCTAGAGCAAGGGACGGGTGCATTTCAAAAGGGTCTAAATAAACATTCCTGTTATATAAAATTAAGGATTTTGTTCAACAAACTGATAGAACAACAAATCTTAGAACTTTAGAACTCAACAGGAGCTGACACCTGTCTTCATTTGAACCAGGAATTAGCCATTAAAACAGGTTTTATTATTATTATTTTAACTATAGTTTATGACAACTTAGAAGTTCAAAATTAAATGTGTTGCCTTGATAAAGTTTTCCTCCCCTCATTCACTGCCTCTAAACTCAGGAAGTCATTATAGGAATAATGATGAATGCAGCTGACATGTTAGATAAGACAAGATAAGATAATTAAATCATTTATTCTAGGAAAAAATATGAAGAGATACATTATCCACAGACATAGCTAATTTTTTTTTACTTGCCTCATACTTTGGGAAATATTGGACTTCTTTATTTTATAGCATAGTTTAAAGGAACGGAGACCAATATGCACACAAAACCATGTGTCAAGATTAAACTTGGGCCCTTAGAAATAGACCCTAAGTAACCTGGGCTGGAAAAATAAAAAAAGAAAATCACCGCATATGGATAATATACTTTTCACTGATCTGATTAGTTATATTTTGTATTCACACACCCATTTCAGAGTTCATGTTCTTGCATACTCTGTCTCATTTCCAAGAGCACAAAGCTCAGAGTTGTTTCACTTACCAACAACAGGAGCAGGACAATATCAGGGTTATCACATGCACAAGCTACATGGACTGATGTCCAAAAATCCTCATCCTGATGATTTACATTGACTCCTCTGTCAATCAGAATTTCTGCAGCAAAGGTATTATCATAGCGAGCACACTGGAAGAGAGAAGTAAAGATTAGATTGAGGGCTTAGCTCAAGATACAATTGAATTCATCAGCATACTTTTTCCAAAGCTAACAAAGAGCCTGGTGGCACTTTTAGACTAAGTCTACACTTTTAGGCTACGTCTACACCATTTCATGAGACTCTTGAAAATGGAGAGAAAGCAGTATAGGAAGGAGGAATAAAAGCAGTGCACTCCTTGTTTGTTTTGCTGAACTAGACTAACACAGTAACCCTTTCAGTACTTTCAATTTGTGGTTTTCTCTACATAACTCAGAAGTTGACAAGACAACATACTGAAAGTTAAGCTTCTATTTCTACAGAGGGATTAAGGATCCATGGAAATAAGCTCTATGACATGAAGGTGGTACATACTGTCTGTGTAGGATCCACAAGGTTCCCTATGGCCCTGGAATTGAACTACACCAAATTTGCTGAAGGCAGGACCTTCCACAGCTACAGAGGGAGAAGAATTTATTCTTGATTGTATTACATCATTCCAAACCAGACCTCTGATTTTTAAGAATGTTCACATGTAACAAATTTTAAATAGGACTGCACAGCTCCAGGCATTAATTATGGGTTACAAAGCCCTTTGACTCTACTTCATCTGGTTTTTGAAAAACAGCTCAGATGTGTAGCACCAAAATTAAAATAAATACTGGTCTCTATTTGTTCAGTGGCCTTTGTGAAATGTTAGTCCCCTACATACAGCAAAAGTTACCAATTGTAATTAGCTTTCTTCTTAGACAAGGTGGTCACCGACTGGGTATGCAAAAGAAACAATCCTGTACCTTCCACAGATGAACACTCCAGATGAAAATATGAAAGAACAGTTTAGAGCTTGAATCATCATCAATGGCAGTCAGATGAAAATTTAGCACTCTTGAAATCCCACCTTCTACTCCCAGTTTAAAAGCACATTAATATAGTAGTCTGGTGAAATTCAAATAGTACTTTTAGTTCAGCACTTTGTACAATCTTTATTAAACAGACAGCCTTTTTTGGAACAGGGGAAACATGGAGAAAAGAAAAAAATCAGTTCATATTGTGAGCAACTTCTGAATTACATTTCACGGTGTAAAAAAAACAAGAAATATGGTGGTAATTTTAAAGACTATTTATTTATGCTGAACTAGACTAACTTGATTTCATGGTAAATATATTTATAGTTTGAGTGAGCAGATCTCATGCTCACAGGAAGAGATTCACAAGGATCATCCTTTTCCCTTGCATATAGATTACTTCACAATTTTAAAAAGGAGTGTAAAGGATCTAAGGGAATGATTTTTTTTTTAAAGTGCCAAATTACTGATTTTTTAATAAAAATCTTGAAATAAAGCTGGCTGCTCTATTTGTACCATGGCTGCTCCCTAGATATATTTGAACTATGTATAAATGAGGGTCAGATCTGGGTCACACTAAAGTCAATGTGTATTTTGTCATTAACTCCAAGGGGAATCAGGATTTGCATGAAAATGAATTAATACCACTCACTTAACTGAATCAACAGTTTGCATATTCTGCAGAATATAGTGGCTCTCGCTGCCTGGAGTTATCACTTCTTTTGGAATTAAGTGTTAACTTAGGTAGAGACCAGTCCCAGTAGAGACCTACTAAATGTAATTTGGTATGATGTGTTAAGCTCAAAAACCAGATTACAGTACACAGAAAGCTACAGTTAAAAAGTGAGTGGTCCAGTTGCCACAGAGAAACTTAAATCCTGAGAGATGGTTCATTTTAAAATGTGAGTGGGACAGCTAGCTTAGGGTATGTCTACACTTAAAGTTACACTACACTTTTATTAAGTCAACTTAAGCATTTCCTTAAGTTGACTAAAGAAAAGCTTAAGCTGATTTACCACCACCTACTTTTAGGTTGACCTAGTTCCCATTGGAGCCTTGACCAGGGCAGCAGGGGAATCCCTAACTTTGGAGCCCCAGCTGGGGAGCCTACATGGCTCCCTTGTCCCTGGGAGCCCCAGCTTCCCTTCCACCTGGAGCCATGGCTTCCCTTTGCAGCTGCAGCTCTCCATCCACCTAGCCAGTGGACTTAAGCATCTTGTGTAGACACTAAGTCGACTTCAAAAGGTCACTATAAAGTCAACTGTTAATTCACCTTGACAAAGTCACAATTAATTTAACAAGTGTAGACATAGCCTTAGAAGACACATTGCCTTTGGAGTGTTTACTTCAGCCAAGAGTTTCAGCTGTGCTTAGTAAATTGAAGCAGTCAGTTCTCTGAGTGCCCAACTCAATGCATCTTGAAGGTGCATCATTTCAAGCAGGCTGTTGCTCACCAGTTCACATATTTCAGGCCTTTTTAAGATGCCTTGAGTTGGAAACTATAGAGCACTCATAGCTTTCAAAAAATCTTGACCTAGAACTTTTGTAGCTAGTTCCTAAATCATACAGGGTGAGATGAATAAGGAAAAACAGTATTACAAAGCCAGAGAAGAACTTCCCCCCCCCCTCACTTTTCCTTTTTCTTCTGGTTTGCTAAGAGATAGAACACAAAACCAATCAGTATAAATTGCATGAAGACGGGCACCACTGCACTGGTGGATCAGCAGCATGAATAAAAGCCACAGCATACAGGAATGGGTAAAAACTATAGAATTATGTTGGGAAGGGAGCTGGAAGTCCATACACAGGAACAGTCAGTCTAATAGTTTACACTGCACCTGCAATAAGTATGTAATAATGCTGTTGTGCTCTGTAAAATGGGAAACATGTCTCTCTAAATCACAATGAAACAACAGTATATTTTTAGGGAGACTAATGCCCGTCTCTGTTATGCTCATAAGGCCATATTGAATACACCAGGGTTATAGTGATATAACAAATGTGAGCCCAAGTATCTAAACTTAGACAATTTTAGAACTTAGCCTAACAGCTATGGTAGCTTACCTGGAGTTACTCAGTTTCAAGAAAAAGTGAGCATGAAGCATGGTTACTAATGGTGACATTCCTGACCCTACAGAAGTCAATGGAAATTTTGCAACTGACTTCAAAGGCAGCAAGATTTTTTTCCCCTAGAAAGAAGTACTGTACAGTAGTTACTAAACTCTTGATTTACCACATAGATTACAAATAAATTTAAGTTGTAGTTTTTCAATAATATTTTCCTTATTGTGCAAATGAAGGTACATGTTGGCACAAAGTTGGGACAACACTTTGTGGACTCCACATTTGAAAACTGCAGATATTAAGAAATAATCATCTACACTCATCTCTCTCCCTTAAAACAGTTCTTCTGCAAAGTCTTTCAGTGATAACCCATCACCTATATAGACTACTACAAACAAAAATCAGAGCTTTAAGTTGTCCTTTGTCCTGCTCATCAAGCTTGGATTGTGCCACCTGTGTTTAACAAAGGGGTCAAACATGCTTTCTTACTTCCACTAGTAGAACCACTCTTTTTTTTAAACGGATAATTTGCACACAAGATTTGGCCATTAAACTGTAAATTGTCTGGGTCACAGAGAGGCAAACCTTTGTGTATGTTAAAGCAAATATTGTGAACACTCAAATACAAAAAATATTTTCAAATCCAGCATAAATTTGAAACCTTTAATGCCACTTAGGTTTTGTAAAGCTTCCTGAATCAGAAGTAGTACACAGAGATGATTTCCTGTAGCACAAGTCACCTTCAGTTCTACCACATCTCACTTCCAGCTGTCAAGAAAATGAATGGTGCTGCCCAAGGAACAAAGGGTGTGGGTTGTACAAGGAACTGCTGACATAACTAAACTCAGTTGGAAATTTTCTGTCAAAACATATTTGACAGAAAATGTAGTTTCCACAACAATTGAACCTCTCTTTGAATCCCCCCCCCCCCCAAATTTCTGATGGCAAAATCTAAACAAGAGATTTTGGGTTGGTTCAGTTGGAATATTTCAGTTTTGTGAGCTGACCCAAAATGTTTCAAGTCAGTTCCTTAATAAGCTTCATTTCCTACTGTGGCTAATAGCCTAACAGTCATTGTAAATAAGGCCTCTATTTTCTCTTATGGGCTGGCCTCTGTGGTTGCACTACATCTGTCATGATGCAGTGCCGATTCTCCTCTAAGCAAGCCACATTGTGCACCATTGGAGACTCTACTGTTTCTCCACATGTGACCCATCAGACAGGCGCTTCCTGGTGATGGAACTGGGGGATTGCTCAAGTGGTTGCCCAATCTGGGGGGGGGGGGGGGGGGATATGCTCCATCTTTTCTAGACCTACATTCTGAGTTTAGGTCCAGGACCTCAGCATTCTGGCTGAATCCTTGCTGTCTCCCCCCCCCCCACACACACACACCTTCTGGGGTATAGACCAATCTAGGCTGGCTCACTTAACATCAGTGGCAGCCATTAGTTCAGGTGCTGTCCACTGGCAGCCAGGGGGAGGTGGGAAAGACCCAGGCCCACCCACTTCTCCAAGTCCCACCCCAGGGATCCTATGCATCCTGACTGGGCTACACCTCAACTCCCAAGTCTGTCCATCCACAACCTACCTAGTCACCATGGCCATATCCCCACCTCCTCAGGTACCACCTTTCTACCTTTGTATCAGGGTTTGGGCTGAGCCTCAGCAGTCAACAGCAAGATGTCCTTGGTTCTGGTCCTGCTGCCAAGCTGACAGCCTCTTTCCTCCCTGCTCCAGAGCTGCGACTACAGTCAGGTTATATCCAGGCTTTCTGGCCCTGGCTGGCCTAGCAGCTATCTTTTGCAGGGCTGTTAACCCCTTCCATACCAGAAGGGGGCAAGTACCCCACTACAGAGGTACCCGGCTGGGGATGCATCAGAGAAGACATAGTCCTGCCAGCAAGCCTGGCTAATAGAAAAGCATGAGAATGTGAGGTTCCCATGAGGCAATTCATCTCAACAGGAAAATGCAGCTTCATGCTGAACTGACTGCAAATGAAACATTTCACTCTGTTCACATTGAAATATTTTATGAATATTCCATTCCTTTTTAAAAAAAATTGACAATTTCAACTTTTGTGCAGGTTTGAGATAAAAAGAAGTGTTGCAATATTGGAATTGCCCACTGGAAGGGAATTCTGCATTTCTCTTAGCTATAAGAATCAGAGCTCTATAAAGTCAGCAATTCAACCTACAGCTGCCTCCCTGAAACAGAACCTCCACATAGTTTATAGGCCACTGCATCCACAGGGACATTTCAAGTCTACTCTGTAAAATGGATGAAGATGAATACAATTTATTTTGATATTGGAGACTCCAGTTACTACCTTCATTGTTTGAACATGAAGGAGTAGCACCATTAGTCATGGAATTGATTCCATTAGATTTATATGGATTGCTTGCACTAGAACTATGTGATTTAAACTCTGATTTACAATTAAAACTACCCTCAATATGATGGGCATGGCGTTTTCTGGCTTTTTTAAGCACACTAGAAAACCTGGTCTGGCTCACATGAACATTTCCCTGACATTTGTGAACCTACTGAGAGAATCTGGGCAAATTAACAATATTGTATGAAAAACAGGCAAAACTTGGCATGCTCTCCTGAGCATTTGGGACATTTGATGCTATCCTTAAGGAAAAGGACAGGTGCCCTGCAATCCCAGGTGGGTCAAAATTAAAAACCATGGCATCCATAGCAGCGCCCAGGAAGGGAAAAAACAGAGCTCCAACACTGCTGTGGGTCCTCAATTGTCATTCTGTATTTCACAGTAATGATAAGTTACACAATACTAGCATATTTGATATATTTTTCTCTCTCCCTTGATTATATGGTGTATGAAACCCCCCCCCCTTTCCTTTAGTCGCTTAATCTGATATACAAACAGCTACGGTGACCTAAATGCAGATACTGTGTTAGATTTCTATTTGTAAGAGATGAATACTGGAAGAAAATCAAAAAGAAGGAATGACATCAGTTAAACTGAAGGTTATTTCCCCACCTCCACCCTGGAAAGAGGTCTTTGAAACATTACATTTCTCCATCTGGGCAAGCAGGGAATTTTTCTCTTGTTCTTACTTACTGTGCAGATAATTTATAAATAAAACATCTGACTGGATTTTGCTAGTAACTCTCCTTACTACATGATACATCCCTCCATAAGCCTTTTGAGCGTTACCATGTATTTCATGTGAACAACTGCGTACAGTCATAATCACCATGGAGTGCTGTGTAGATAAAGTTATTGTTAAATCTTTTTTATTATTAATATGCCCAATATGCTAGTCAGTATCCTGCCATATTTATTCACAATCACTAACACTAATCTTCAATCATTCTTACCAGATGGAGCAAGGAGCCTCCTGAGGAAATAAGAGTGTGAGGGTCTGCACCATCCTTTAGTAGCCGTAGCACTGAAATATCAAAAGAAAAAAGGAGAAAATTAAATGCAGCAACGCACCCAGTCCTGAACGCTTAATAGCTTGATTTTTCCATCATCTTCATTAACAGATTTGATAATATATGTAAGCCTCTGAGAAAACATTTGTAAAATCTATCATATCAGCATTTTCTATCATTAATTTTCATGGCTAGATTTGGCAGGTCAGGACCTTCGATAATGGTGTTAATGATGAGCAATATCAAGGACTTCTCTAGAGTGCAGTTGTGTATCTGTGGTGCTGAACATGGGATATTCCATAACAAGGTAAAAGTCACCCGATTAGACCATGTACAGAACACAGCTAACTGATTTTATTGTGTTCTGCAGGGTTCCCAGGAGAACAAGATGCTTTTCCACTAAATGATTGAAACTGGTGTTCATAACTTATATTGTCTGAAATTAATCGTCATGCCACAGCTACACGAAGTGAATTCCATTCAACCTCTGTAATGCATTGTCTGATCACTGATGCAGCATAATTCCTGAAACAATTTTTGGGGCCACATTCTGCTCTCAGTTACATAGGACAAACTCCTTTCAAATGAACTCAGGCATTTAATTCAGAGCAAATGACAGCCCTGCATATTGGTGCTCAGTCAGGAATGAGAATTCTTTATTCTTTTTCCTTGGCCTCTGTGACTTTTATAACCTTTTCACTTGGAATTCAGGAACTGACTCACTCACTCAGTGTTCATTTTGGAGAAAGACTGAATAATGAAAAGACCAGACATTATTATAGGAATTCACCCCTTTGTGCTAACTAACTGGCATAAAAAGCCCACAAGGCCCTCATCCCGGCAAATACCCACAGCACAGAGGCCTTCAGAAGCAAAGCTGGTCCCACAGCCTCATCAGGAGGCCTGAGTGCAGAAGTAGTACTATGATGAGCCAACGCTATGATGAAGCCTCAGTTCCATTCGCCTGCAACGGTTTCTAGTAGAGAAGCACACAAGTTAAGACCGCTTTTAGGGCTGTCAATCCCTGAACAGGAAAGTTGAAAACCTCTTCCCCTGTTTCTCTGCAATGATACACGTGCCTTCTTCAATATAAAGAATTGTGAACTGCATAGATTATTACAAGCAACTACTGAAAGAGATGTAGTTGCCTGTGACAGCCCATATTTCCCTCTGTGGTCCAGTAAGAGTACCCACTCTACACTAATGGCTCCCTAGCAGACACCACTTTTGGGTGAAGACCTGCATCTCTCTCCCCCCTTGTGACTAGGGTTTTTGGGGCTGCACAGTTCCCTGCTTAAGCAAGCTCGACTGCCTAACCAGGCCACAGTCTGTGCACTGCTAACTCTTTGAAGGTTATGAACAACAATTGCCAGCTGTTATAAGTTACCACACAGCACTTTCTAAACAAACATTTATTCATAAATTGAAAGTGATATAAATAAAACACATGAAAAAATAAAAAGACCCCCCCCCCACACACACACACACACTAAATAGCTTAACAGAAGCCCCCGATCTCAAACTCCTGTCCTCTGCCAAATGGGTCGAAGGACTGATATGTGCCAAAGACTGCCACCCTTGGACAGAAGATCCTGTCCATTTGCTGTATCAGACAGAAGGCTTCAAGTCAGTTTAAGGTCAGACTATATATCCAAGAGTCCTTTCTGTGTCTGTTAGTCTCTAGAGAATCCAGTTTGAACTAGTATAGGTCAGCTTCTCCAAGTCATGGTAACTCCTTGGAAGTGTTACAGCCTGATTCATTTTTCCTAATTATTCTCCTCTGTTCCTGGTTGCATGAATGCTGTAGTCACATTCCTGCACAGAACTGCATACAACACATGGCTCACAATGATACATAAACAACGTAGTGGGAGTCCTAAAGTATGTTACAGGAAATTGCCAAGACTTGAACTCCTGCTTTCCTATTCAGTACACTTCCCACAAGCCAAGAGATGTTGAAACAAATAGGCAAGCATGACCTTGGATCATGGCAAGGGTATTGGAGCATTCACAAAGCTAAATGCTAGTGATGAACCTGTTAGAGCATATGGGCAAACAGGATGTTTTTTTCCCCAGAGGTTTATAACTTAGCCAGGTCTTAGTGGATTTCCATGGGACAATTCTGCTTTAGCTTTTCTAATGGGCAATTTGATGTACCTGCTACAAACTATAGAAGCACTAGAGGTATTGAAAGTGGTCAGATGTGTTTTCTCTTTGTTTGGTAGGTTGCCTTAAACAAAAGCAGTTTTCACTAGCTTTGTTTTGCTTTATTCTGTTTCCCCCTAGAAAACATAACCAAGAGTGGGTGACCCATTTCATAAATGAATCCAAGATGTACTCCAGATACAGAAAATTTCAGCTAAAACACAAGTACATTCAGTAACATTATGGTGAAAAAACAGTGTACAGTGGGAAGAGCTGCTACATGCTCCACTTTAAAAAAAAAAGCCACCACACATTAAAAGGTATGTATTTTGAATTAACTAATCAAAAGTCAACTACAATAATATATTCAGCTCCATGTTTCATTTTACGCATTGAAAGTCACCCTCATATAAATTCACACCTGAAGAATAACCCCATGGTACTACTTCCTTTGCTTTTTTATTTACATAATTGCAAAAGGGCTTTGCTTTCTGGCAAACACAGTTTTGTCAGCTAAATACTCTTAGAATCTATTATTCTTGGCACTGGCACTGAATCGGGAATCAGAACACTGAGTAATATGGATATAATGGACAGTGTTACAATTGCCAAAGAAAATGGAGACTAAGGGGAACATATTTATACTTGCCATAAACTTCGCAAAAGTGAAAGAATAGAGGGGACACACACACACACACACACACACACACACACACACCCCTTCTTTCTCTCATAAAATGAGTCCAGTGATAAGGGCCAGCTCTAGCCATGAGCTAATGAGGCACTGGCTTGGTGCTCCGCTGTTTAGGGGCAGCCCAGAAGCCAGATCCTGCACTCCTGCTGCTCCCCTGAGCCATCCACACTGCTCCCAGGGGCAGAGAGGGCCAACATGTGGGGCAGACTCTGCTCTCTTGCCCTGCCTCTGGGCTGGCCTCACTGTCCCTAGGGCAAAACAGCTAGCTCAGTGGAGGGGCAGGGGAGCATAGCCCAGCCTCTGGGCTAATCCACTCTGCCACTGAGCTCTCTGTTCACTGTCCTCAGGTGGCAGGGAGGGGCAAGCCAGCCCAGAGTGGAGGCCAAGATCTGCCCCACCCCCCAGGGGGCACAAAAGCTAGCTCGGGGTGCCACAACCCCTTGAAATGGCCCTGCCAGTGATTAAAGATACCATCCCTTTCCCCCAAAAAAATCCCATTGTGGGCTAAAACTAAAAGCTGGACTTCCTGTCCCTACCAGTGCTAATGAACATCACAGAATGTCTTCAAAGGGGGGAAAAAAAGGGGCATTCTGTTCCCCTTCAGTTACAGCTGCTGGAGCACCAGACTCCCTAACACACAAGCACACACTCTTTATAGCTTGTTCAGAAACCTTGCAACAGCTAGGCCACCAAAGCCACTTGGCAACTTTCCCACTCCTATGCTCTGTACAGTTTATTGCTTCATCCCTTCAGTCCCTAAGCCACCTAATAGCTTGCTTTTATACTACAATTACCATCAGAGAAACTTTACAGATATGAACTCAAACTGGCTACAGGCCTCCAACATAGGTATAAACCTCATTTCCAAATGAAGCAAGTGAAGTACATGGTCCTCACAAAATGGAGGTTTGAAAAAGCATTCACCATTCGCTTTACTGCTCTCATTGATATCAAGAGGAGTTTTACTACTGATTTCAAAGTGAGCAGACTGAAATCAGTGCTGAGCATTTTTTTGGAAGTTGCATTGCGACTCTTGCAGATCAGATGGCAGCTCATGCCAAGGCCCACGGCCTCACCACACACTGACAACAGCATAGCTGGAAACCAGTGTAGCAGGTCAAAGTAGTTAAACTAGATATTATCTTGAGAAGACTATGGAATGTGTGTTGGATGCTATTATATAAATATTAATCCCACAACATCTATATCCATGGTATAAAATTATGTTCAGTGCATTCACTGGAATCTTTGTAACTCAAAACAAGAAAAGCAGCACTATTTAAGGGAAAGTACTGGGCCTGTACACAAGTTGGCCCACTGAAGGCAAAATGATACATTGTGTAGCATCAAAAAAAGAGCAAAAGCAGAGACCTTGTTGAATGCATTCCTAACTCCCTCCAGGAAGAGGAAGCCGGTTCATGAGCTCATGTTATCAGCTTTGATTCTGAGCTGAGGGATAAAAATTCATGACAAGGAGAAACTGAGTGTCTGTATGCTACATAGACTGCGAGAGGCTATATGCAAGAGAGCCCCATGCTACTTGGCATGGGTCAGCGCTAAAGAACCTATAGAGCTGTGTATTATAGAAACTTTGATAAACTTTTTAAATTTAAGATTAAAAATGAGTTAATGTCCATTTTCTGCTTTTACCATGTAAAATAACTCACATTTATTTTCTTGGTTAAGCAAGCCTGTGGTTAATTACAGGATTGGCTAGAGGTGTTGTCTCTGGCATGAGACTTGAGTACGAATGACCTATGGCATTGGTTCCAAACCTTTTCCTTTATGCAGACCACCATGTAAGCAAACCATGTTAAACATTTTTAACAGCCTATGGCTGATGGGAATCAAATTTGTATATCAAGAAGTATTGAAAACAACTATTTCTAACAATTTATTATGCTCACTCACTCACATATTGCACTAATCACAGTATGTTTACCTGCAGTAAATTCTCTTTCCCCCCCACACCTACAGGCCACCTGCAGTACCCTCAAGGACCACCAGTAGTCCACAGACTACACTTAGGAGCCACTGACCTAGTATAAGTAACTGGTCCTTTGGAACTAGGGAAACCTGAATATTGATAACAAGGAGTCTTGTGAACTGAATATTACTGTGATTTTTGGTGCATATGACAAGCTAAAAGAAGGATCAAATGTATTAATGTTTCAAATCCACCAGGAAAAAAAAAAAAAAAAAAAAAAAAAAAAGTACAACTCATCTCATTTTGTTCTTTGGCCATCTGCATTTAGAATGTTTGTGTTTTATCACCACAAGACCAATACCTCACTTTTAATTTGATGATTAATTTTCACAAATTACGAGTCAATTTTGGTTGGACAGAATATTGTTTAAGATGAAACAATGTTTGTTTTACATTGATTTTCATTACCTCTGTAGAAAATTTCACAGCACACTCAGACAGTTCTTACGGCATACCAGCGTGTGCCATGGTACACAGGTTGAAAACAACTGTTACACAGGAACTGTGTCACAGAGTCTGAAAATATCCAACTGAAACTATAGCTGTGTTTCTTTATTACCTGAAGTACAGCTGGATTCTCAAGGCTCTCCCCACCCCTGACAAGTCTCCTGAAGCCTGAACAATTAAGTGAGGGGTGTAGAGCAAAACAAGGTAATGACTTCTCAGCTCCATTTATCAATGGCTTATTGTGGAAGGCAAAAACGGCTGCCTTTTCTAATGCACGATTGTCCCTCCTGGCAGTGACCCAATATTCAGGAGCAGTTTGAATCATCTGTGATTCTTGTGACCACACTGAGTTGAATTCTTCTCAAAAGAAAACAATGGCCATCATTGCTTTTTTCCAGAAGAAACCAACTACAGAGATAATTCTATAAACAATGGATATGTCTTTTCCAAACATAAACCCAGTTAAAAAATGCACGTTAAGCAAAGCATATTTATAAATATACCAAATGATTTACACATAAAAATGAGAGATGGATAAAAATTAGGAGCAATTATTTTCAACATACTTTTTCTTCATCATCACTCTGTAGATGCAGCAGAACTGCAGGGGCCTCACATCACAAGGCCTGTGAGGGCACTGGATGTGAACTCACATGTAGTTTGGGTCAGTGGTCTTTGTCCCAAATTAAGATCAGTCACCACATTCCACACCACACAAAAGCAACTTACAAGCCTTTACTGTTGAAAAGATAACAGGACTTATCTCACTGTAAAGGAGAATAAAAATCCCAATGCAATTCAATTAGATCCTTTTTGACCATTGTCTAGTGACACTGTATTGTACAGATACATGCCCAGAAGAATTAGTGGGAAGATTATTCTTTCCCTAGAAATGTAAATAAAACTGTCACACTCATTTGTTTTTGACAGGAAATATTGAAAAGTGAGTTTGAACAAATATCTCTAACAAGAAAAGTGTTCCTAGATAAAAGTATTCTAACACCACAGAAACTAAAACTCCAAAATAAATTTGGTGTTACTTTAATGTAAAGTAACTGTTTAAAAAAAATGGAAATTTTCACAAGAAAGTCTAAAACCTAGTAACTAGGAATATGTTTCTTTTTTAAAAATTGTAATTTCAATTTGGGTTTCTTTGTACAATATAAATGTCCATCACCTTTCAGAGAAGCAGGGGACAATACTGATTAAAGTAATAAAATAGTCTCCTTCACTTTCCCTTCATTACAAAGCAGCTTTACAGGGGTGGTCACTAATATCCAATTTCCTCCTCAAGCACCTGGCTCAAAGACCAGATTTAGGGTATTTGCTTGTTTCTTTGCTTTGGAGAAACTCATAGAAACAAAGGATGACAAGAAGCTTTAAGCTGGGCAATGTTCATTTTATGCACACACTCCAACTCAGGCGTATAATACACTTTTACGTACACAATCCATATATAAACTGATATCATATGTTTCTCGCCTCAGCTGATGCTAATATTTGTTTATATCCAGGGAAGTTACATTTTCCACTAATAACTGTCTCATTTTCTGTAATAAAAGCAAAGCCCACATGTGCTAATTATGGATGAAATTCACTTGAGTACACAGCGTCAGCACAGGAGAATTTTACTCTTTGGAGGTAAAGGTATATATTGCTTGTTAAATAACATCTTTTTAAAATACTGTAAAACACTTATTTTACTGAGAGTTATAATTTTTATAAGGAGGATTTTTGTAAAACTAAGATTTCTCCTTAAGCCTTCCAAATATCTTTAAGATCAAAAGCAATCTGTTCTTTTCCTGTACAGCAAATTGTTTTCCTACAGGCCAATTTGATTTTCATTGTGATTCTGATTAAATAATGTAAATGCAGGCACCATCTCCAAAACTGGCTTTAGGGACACCCAGAACAGTCACAAGACACACCAAGGCAGAAGCATCATTTGAATACAAGGATGCAGTACTGTGGTATCATTTTCCATTTGATATTTTTTCAAATTATAAACAGCTGATTGGCTGCCTTCTGGGACTCCAACCTTCTGACATTTTTTTCTCCTTTTCAATGATTAAAATAGAAGTCTACAGACAAATGTGTCAAAAAGAAAGTGTTAAGATGGACACTGGAATATCTCTTTTGTCTCAAGCAAATAGCTAAGACGACAGCATCTCTGATCTTGAGGGGTATGTCTAGACTAGGAGTTTAAGCAACTTCCTGGCCACATTTGGACTTTATGAAGTAAACTTAACTCCCACATGTTAAGTCAACTTTATTAAGTTGACTTAAGCCAATGTAGCCTGGCATTAGGCTTAAGTCAGCTTAATTGGCCTCCAGACATCAGGAAGTCATCCTGGCAACCAGGAAGTGCCTGCCTTGGCCAATACCAGGGCAGGATAAAGCCCCTCCCAACATGCTCTGCAACCAGAGCTAGCCAGGACTCTGGCTGTGTTGCAGGCATGGCCATGGGCAGAGGCAGGCATGCCAGGAAGTTGGCCCCATCCCAGACCCACCAGGAGATCCAAAGCACTGTGCCACCCCCAGACCTTATCCTACTGACCCAGGAGGAGGGTCCTCCCACTCCAAACAGGGAGACAGTGTGCCAGGCTCCTGTTGCAAATGTTGGTGAGTGCTCCCTCCCTGCAGGCATGGTGAGGTGGACACATGGGGACAGAGCCTGTGGGAGACTTTTTTTTTTTTTTTTTTTTTATTATTAACACAAACACCCAGGATCTTTTTGAGGAGAAAAAGGCAGTGTACCATGTTTATAATAAAGACAAGATCAATACCTATCCTAGTATTATACACACACGTGCACATGTGCCCAGAACGCGCCAGCAGATGTTCTGCAGTTGATAGTTACCAGTCCTGGTTGTGGCTTGAGACCACAGCTTGGGTTTGTTGCTGGGGGTTGTGGCTCATGGCAGCTACCTGGCCAGGGAAGCTGGGCATGAGGGAGAGTGGGGTCTGTGTCAGGCACGCACTGACACTGCTTTCTTCCAGGTGGTGTACAGAATAGTTCCCCAAAGCCTTATGATCTCACCCAGTCTTTTATACAATTCTGACTTCAAAGGAAGGCTGTTAGGTTTTGCCACTTCTGTATGACCATTGATTGCTGGACAATAGCAGATGTGACTTTCAGCTTGGTTTTGATGTCTTGATTAAGTTCTTGTTGTTTTGTTTCTTGGGCGGATCCTTTTCACACTCTCCAGCCTTTAAGATGGAATTCATGCTTCATCAGGACCAAGTGGCAATTTGAAACTGATTCTCTCTCTCTCTCTCACACACACACACACTCTTCATCCACACCAGTTTTGTACAAGATGGAGTACAGTGGTCAAATTGGAGGTTCATTTACAATATGGAGTATGGCTTAGAAGAATAACACTATTTTGGATATTATAAAGATCAGGTAAGGGTTTGAATACAAACTTCTAGTGATAAAACAGATAGGCATAAAATTCCACAGCAATGGAAGCTGGGAGTGAGGAGCTCAGAGACAATGACATGGCTGCTTTCCCCCTAAACAAGCAAAGCAAAAGGTCAGTAGTTCAAGTCCTGTGCTTCCTAACCAGCCAATGCAGCTGGGAGAGAACAGACCTCACAAAGTCACAAATGGTAACTATTGTAGTTACAACATAAAAGTAGTAATCAAAGTTTTAAAGAAGCCAACCTACAAGCAATTATCAGATCTATAAACATATATAGAGATTAGTACAAATAAAGGAAAGAATGTTATCAAATCTACACTGGTGCAGAAGGAATTGACACAAATGAATACCATGAATGGGTTGACTTATGAATGACTTTGCCCACATATTCCTACAACTGGGCCTAGGGACAGGCAGGGCCCAGGGTGTGGGGGCAGGCAGAGGCACTCCAGTGAGGACACAGAAGCAGGGGCCATTTGGCAGGGGGATCCAGAGCCAAGTGGGATGTGTGACTAGCAGGACATGGGGTGGGGGCATTGTTGGTGTTACAGCCACAACTAGGTAGTGTTCACCTGACACTACTGGCACCCAACACATCAGGAGATATCCCCAGAACACAGCTGACTGGGGCTCACCATCCTGGGTGCTGAACCCACCTGGTACAGCAGATCACAGTGGCATCCACTAAGGACCCCCTGTTACACAGGACAGGGGGAGTGGGAAACAGGGGGATGGGCATGTGACAGCAGGTAGGCAGTCTGCACTCCACAGCATGCAACAGGGGCAAACCTCTATTCTTTGCTCCTGTCCTGCAACCCCTGAGATCCCAACACCAGTCACCCCCAGGGAGAGCCCTGCCTCAACCAGGAGCAGGAGAGGGCATCACTCCAGGGAAGAAATCCTGTAAGGCCACCTTCAAGTGGTCGAACAAGCTGAGGCTGATGGGAGTGACAGAGGCAGGAGGGGACTGGCCACCATCTGATTGACCTGCTGGAGCATCAGACCCATGCCCTGAAGCGCCAGACCTGTGCCCTGGAGTAGATAGCATGGGGCTAGGACACTCATTGCACCGAGGAGGCCCCTGCTGGGGATCCCAGCATTGGCCCTCCCCACTGGTGATGCAGGACTCTGAGTGGCCAGATGTAGGCCTAGGCCCTCCCAGCCCAAAGCCACTAGGCACCTCCCAGCAAACCCCCTCACTCCCCCCCCCCCAAACCAACCACCCCTCAGTTCCCCACCAGTTCCCACCTGTAAACACCACATCCACACCATCATTCTGTGTGCCGTCCACTTTTTTTTTTTGGTGGGGGGGGGGGGGGGGGGAGAAGAGAAGAGATGGGTGGGACAGGGCAGGTGGGCATGACAACAGCAGGTTCTCTCTCTCGCAGGTTCCACAGCCAGTAGTCATCATTCCAGGTGAGGAGACTGATCTGGTACCACCAGTCACTGAGTTTGTGCCCACATGTGCTCCATGCACACACCCCCACACCTTGTCCATGTCAGCTGCCAGGGACGGTGAGGGTGTTGGCCTGCTGTGGCTTGCCCCCCGTGCTGGCAGTTGCCCTGCAGCACCTGGTCCAGAGCCTGAGAACTCTGGGCAATGCAGGGAGGGTGTGGAGTGCTGTGCTGGCACAACCACCAGGCCACATCGGGCTCCCTATTCCCATGGTGTGGTCGCTGACTTCCTGTAGCAAAAGGAGTGGCTGGGAGAAAGGGGCACTTTTGCTATGGTGCACTGGGGGCCAGCTATCCACAACGTACCACTGCTAGGACAACCTAGCAGTTGCCAGCATGAACAGGGACAGGTCTCCTGGTATTTTGAGCATGGACACTCTAAGCCCAGTTAAGGTCCACTTAAACAAGATTAAGATTTATTTATTGCATGAGCTTTTGTGGGAGAATATCCCACTTCGTCAGATGCTTTGAAGAGGGAGAACTTACAGAATTGGATGAAAATAAACGCAGGGGAGTATATCACACGAGATTAGGTCATATTGCCAGAGAATGGTGGAAAAGAAAGGGAGACAGAACAAAAAACAAAGATTTCCCTGTTTACTGACTGAGAAATTTTAGCCTTGGGAGGTAGAAGTAACATTTCTCTCTTCTAGGATAGTGTCTTGGACAATGCTTAGTGCTCATAAATTCCATGCAACCAGGAGAAAGATGCTGATAGCCTTAGTTAATCTAAGGCATTTATTTTTGCAGAATTTAAAATTGTGATGTTACCTATTGAACTGAAGCAGGAGAAGTAATGTTTGCAGTTGGCAGGGTGTTTCCCTTTTTCTATTCAAAAAAGAACACAAGCTATTAAAAAGAATAATTTCACTACTTTTGAGTCCAGCCTCCTTTTACAACCCCTATGAGTGGAGCCATGCCTTCAAGGACATTCCCTCTTCTTGGTTTCCAAAAGAAGTAATTGATTGCTTTTCCCCTGAGTACTCACATAAGCGGAACAAAAAGTTGAGCTGGGGTAACTGACACCATCCTCATCACAGGCCAGATAATGCCCCTGTGATTATGTCTGGAGGTTGAAGGAGGGGGAGCCAGATTACCTGCTCTCCTTACAAAAAGGATAACAAAATGAGCCTTTATTTTGTGTCAAACTAAAACAGTGGCTTTCAACATGACAACTGTCCAGCTGTACAAAATTTCATGGCACTGAAGTAATGATAAATCAATGTAAAACACACTGTTTCATCTTAAACAATATCCTATCCAACATACAACTCACAAAACGTGAAAATTCACTTGAAAGTGAAATATTCTTTTGACTCTAAATTGTGAGCATTTGAAACACAAGTGTGCAAACAAAGGCAAAACTGAGATGGTGTATTTTTTTCTGGTGGATTTGAACCATTGATACATTTGCTCTCTCTCTAACCTGTTGTATGGTCTATGTTGCCAATCTTTCTAGTAAAACTGTAACCATAGTAAATGTAGTGTGTATGAGCAATCAATTCAACTGAAAAGAGTGGGTGTGCCATGGAACAGTCTCATTACAGTGTTCCATGTTACTGAAATGATTGGGAACTACTGAACTACAGTTCTCTTATGGTGGCCAAAGTCCCCTTTCACCCTCTCTTCTCAGAATGTAGAACCACCATTCATACAGCAATAAAGGCTGGCAATTGCAATCATTAATTCTGAATAAGTCTCTAAGAAACAGGAATTAAAACCAAGCCAATGCATATTGATTTACTAGCTAAATGGACTTAAAACAATTTGCATCTGAGACTTACACTCTAAATGGTTTCTCTATTTTCCATATTTCTCTCTTTCAGATCTAACTCCTTTCTGGATATTTATTTTTCCAAAAATCAGATATAGAACAGAGATCAGTAGAAAAATCTTTTACATGGGCCTTAGATTTCAAGCTACCTGGGCTACTTTGATTGAGGCAGAATGGAAAGCATATAAAAAAAAAAATCACATTTATCTCAAGCAAAGTTACTGCACATGTGCATACAGGCATAGTTCTCTTTGCAAAGTATGTACTCACTTACTTGTACATCTTTTTGGATTAGCTGCTTCACTGACAAATCTCTGGCCACAGTGATTGTGGGAGGAAAGTGAGTAGAAATGTTTTATCTGATATCTCATCCCTATGCCCACTAATATAGTATCTTCATACATTGAATAAATTAATGGGTCTTCCTTTTTGCCATCATGTATTACCTTCTCCAGCTCTTTAGTAGCTAGAGAAGCATCACACTTAATCAAGTTTACAGAGAATTTAATGTAAAACTCCAGATTGTAAAATATGATTAAGGTTTGTTTTTTTTTTATTTGCTTTAAATATAAGCTCTTTCAGAGGTTATTACTTGTCAATGAATATGAGACAACAATAAGGCATCAGAACCACCAATTCTCTACCTCAGCATTTTCCCCCAGCGTGCTTCAGCTTAAATTCCAGTCTACAGCCGTCTCCTTTGCTACCCATTGAAGGTTTCTCATGGCTTTCCAAGATAAGTTCAGCTATCAATACTGAATCCTTTTGGCAGCTCTTTCTGTAACTGCTGTAGCTGAAACAATTCAAGTTTTCAGCTGATGGAATTGTACAGGGCCTGATTCTTCTTTTACACAGCTTCTCCATGAATATAACTCTTTTGGCTTCCATAGAATTCCTCTTATTTACAACATATATTAAATCCTCCTTTTAGCTTTCATACCATACAAAGGATACCTGGTGCAAAATTCACAGCAATTGGTTTACAAATAGTGCAAGCAACCCATCCATGTTTGTATTAAAGATTTCCAGGAATAACAGGTCATGGCCCTATCTGCTAAGTCATGCTAACTGGCCATATAGACCAATGGTTCTCAGTCTTGAGAGAAGCATATCACAACCCTACAGGACACGCCAGCCTATCCCGCCTCCCCCCAGGACAAATCCAGTTATCTCCTTAGCACTCCATGACACACTTACTGCTTTGTGGTGGCACATTAATGTGTCCTGACATGGTTGAGAAGTGCTGGCATAGACCACAGACTGTGTGGATTTTGTGCATGTCAGTAAAGCTTATAGTATATTGAAGGAAACACTGGATGGTACAGAAAAACATTTGGAACTTTATACATCAGATTTTTTGGGTTAATTTGTAAAACTTGGAGCAAAACTAATCAAGAAAGTTGGTGGTGGTAGGAACATTAGTAACCCTGTGGCCCTTTGACATCCACCCAAATCCAAAGATTTCTCACTTGGATAGGCATGTGATACTGTAAATACCTTGAAAAGTTTCAGAGTAGCTGTGTTAATCTATTTCAGCAAAACATCTTATGAAAATATCTTGGCATTGAAAGAGTTTGAGGGAGATCCAGGGAGTGTTCATCTCAGACCTTCACCTGGTTTACACATAGATTTCATATTAGTGTAACTATTTTGGTTAGGGATGTGATTTTTTTTCCTACTTAGAACAGTTACATCTGTACACCCCCTACTGTGGATGCAGTTGCAGCAACACACATTCTTCACATCAGTATAGACTATTACCCGTTCATGAATACTAGTACCAGCATTTTGATACTGACTTAACCGTACACTAGTATAACTAATATGTGGACAAGTCCTTACTCCAACATACTGTACCTTGGTAATACAGCACTATCTGGCACATTGTGACGTATTAGACAACCACCATTGTTTCTGCATCTTTATGTCTGCAAAATTCACAAGTTTTTGGAATTTAAAGTGTCCCAAGATTAAGACTATCAATATTTCCCAAAGAAACAGAACAGCACAGAAACTCTTGGACAATGAGATTTTTTCCTCGTGCCACCTAACAAAAATGTTCCCATTAATTGTACTTATTCTGCTTGCCTTAGTCCACTTACCAAGTTCTACTGCAAAAACAGTTCCTTTGAACTCTTCATATTTATGTATCTCAAAAATTTTGTAGATTTACTGGGCTATAGATACTTCCCCACTAAAATCAACAGAAGCTTTTGATTTGACAGTTTAATGGGAGTAGGGGGAAAAAAATCAATTTTTGAAAGACAAAAAACAAGAGCGAGCCTGACAGTTATTCCTAAATCAAACTATCACTTGTAAGAGAATTATACAAGTAACAAGGCATTTTTCAATTTCTTCCAATCTCTGCATTATTTTTCAAAAACAACTGTTAATGGTATCTGAAGTTCATCTGTTTTGAGTCTCTTAACCCAGTATGCACAAAAATGCAAGTTAAAAATTGTCATACCATGCAGATTCACAAACTAGGGAAAGGTCAGCCTTTCTGCATTGGTTGTGTCATTCTAAATGCTCTCATTTTGGTGTATCAAAAGTTACTAAAAAAGGCAAGGGGTGAGTTAGACTCTTGTGCCAGTCAATGATAAATATGAATCTATTAAACTTTGAAGGTCCTGGGGGGCTGGTCTTCTTGGTCTCATATACAAAAATAATATTAAATACTTTTTTCCCCATTTAAGTAGTCTCAATTTTAATGAAGACCACCTGTGAATTTGTTTGCATCTCTATCACTCAAAAAATATTGGGTTCATTAAGATCCCAAATTAATTATGCATATATTCCAATATTAGCATTATAGAATAAAAAAACCAACCACCTTAAGAGGGCTCACAAGCATCACCTAGTTCAAACCCTTCTCAAGGTGCAGGATTTTTTGGATCTGAACCATTCAAGGCAAATGGCTATGCAGCTTCCTTTTGAAAGCCTCCAACACAGAAGCTTCCACAACCTCAACAGGCAGTCTGTTCCATTGTTCTACTGGTCTTGCAGTTAGACAGTTTCTCCCAAGATTTAATCTAAATCTATGCTATAGTTTGAACCCACTCTGACAAACAAACAACTTTTCTCCATCTTTTTTGTGGCAGCCTCTCAAATATTTGAAGACTACTATCACACACCCACGTAATCTCCTCCTTTCCAAACTAAAAATGCCCTATTCCTTTAGGCTTTGCTCATATGCCATGCATTCCATCCTTTTGATCTTCTTTCTTATTTGCTTATGGATTTTTTCCAGTTTCTCAACATCCTTTCTATGCATTGGTGACCATAACTAAACAATACTTCATCTACTCAGCACTATTAAGTCTTCACAACAGTAGTCTAGCACAGTATTTCTCAATGTTTAGTAGACATAGAACACCTGATCAAAATGCACACACACTCAAAAATGCTGGTAACGGTGGAACATTTAAAATGCCCCAGGCACAGCAAAGCTTCTAGGTGTGTCAACATCTGCTTCCACATGCCTGGAAACTTTGCAGTGGCTGGGGCATTAAAAATTCTCTTTCCCCCCTCAGCCCCCCCCCCCAATGGGGTGGAGTTGAGAGGGATCTTGGACCACCTGCATTATGTCTGAGGAGCACCAGTATTCCACCAGTTGAAAAACAGTGCTACAGCACCCAAGTCATGGGAGATGATGATGCCTCTAATACAGCATAAAACTACATTTGCTTTTGTTGCAAAAACATTGCCTTTGTGACTCACAAAAGCATAAGAATGCCATAATGAGTCAGCTCAATGGCACATCTAGCCAAGCATTCTGTCCTCAGATAGTGGCCAACAACAACTGCTTCAAAAGGGAATGAACAGAATGAGTCATCCCATTGCCCATTTCCAGCACCTTACAAACAGCAATCCCTGACTATCTGGCTTATAGCCACCGATGGACTGATCCTCTGTGAACTTATCTAGTTCTTTCTTTAACCCATTACAGTCTTGGCCTGGCAAGGAGTTTCACAGGTTGACTTCACAGTGTGAAAACATACCTTCTTTGGTTTGTTTTAATCCGTCTGCATCTTAATTTCACTTGGGGACCCTTAGTCTGTGTATTACAAGAAGCAATAACTTTTCCTTCATGTTCTTTCTCCACACTAGTCATGATTGTATAGACCTGCATTATATCCCCTCCTGCCACAAGTTTCTCTGAAGAGTCCCAGTCTTATTAATCTTTCCACATACCCATAAGCTGCAAGTCCTCATTATGGAAATAGTTCAGTGATTTGTGGTCTAATACAAGGGTTTAGGCTATGTCTATACTAGAGACTAATGCGGGCATAGGTGTGCCATTCAAGGATGTGAAAAAAGTATGATCCCTGCAGAGGTGTTGCTGGCGTGGGCACACAGGGCATGTACCTCAAATCCCAGTGCCAGTTCCCCAGGTTTGGTGCCCCCCCCCCGGTCTCCGGCCCAGTCAGGCCAGAGATCCAGGGTGGCTGCAGCAGTTCTGTCCCCAGCTGGGGATCCAGGGCTCAGCCACCCATGGCCATGGAGACCGCTCCTGGCCCCGTCCCCGGCAGCTCCCAGCCCCATTCCTGGCCATGGGCATGGCTGGGCCTATGCCCCGGGTGCTTCCCCAGGGCAGCAACACCTCTGGATCCCTGACTGATCTATTTGTGCCAGCAGAAGGCACTAATGAAGATGTAGTTACAGCAGCAAAATTTCATTTTTTTTTTTGATATGGCTTACTTCATTTGTAGGTGATAGAACAAGCTATACCAGTAAAAGCGCAACATAGGCAGTATAACCTGGATCCACAATGAGGTTCCCCCCCTGATACAATACACCAGTATTAGTAAAAAACCTCCTACTGTAGGCATGACTCAAGTAATCTTTCATACTTAGGAACACACATCATTTGGTTTGCATTACACTGCATAGTATTTTCTTGGATCTCTATTCTCAATAGATTATTTTTAATCTAGTTGTGTTAACTTTTGTTTTTCTTAGTAAAAATATTCAGTTCAGCTAGTTATATTCCAAATCATCCCCATCATCAGAAATAGGTGTGCTTCATTTCTAATACTCTATGCTCCTTGATATTATTTGCAAAAAAAAAAAAAACCACTTACCTATAGTTCTCAAAAATAAACCTTCAATATTTGTTTGGTTGCTCCCTGCCATTTACTATCAGAATAGGATTTTGTGTTTTAAACCCAATTGTACGAAATCTCTTATTAACTGGCTAGAATTTGAGATCTCTACTCACTGAAGAGTGCATTTTTCCACCAATCATTCCACTGAGGTTGTCTGGAATATCATGGAGCAAGGTGCTCTTCAAGGTGAGGAAGTGTATATAATGGGTCCCTAAAATCATGTTAATCATTCTTTGCATTCTTCTTCCTTTGAATAATTGGAAATCTAGTACTTCTTAGTGAAGGACTCTTTAGGACTTCCAAGCATTCTTTTAACATGGTGGGGGTGTATGGGGGTGCCAGTGTCAGGGGTAGTACCTCTGTCGGATGGTCTAGTCGCACCCTTCGGGGGTGGTTCATCTGCCTTGGTCCCCACCTGGCACCCAACTCTCACCTGTGGCTCCAAGTAGCTGTTTGCATGCAACAGCAGCCACACCCTGGTAAACCGCTTCAACTGGCGGGCTAAACCAGGTGAGGGTAGCTGACAGGTCTTATACCCTCGGTATTTTTGGGCTTGCCCACCTTACATGCGAAGACTGGACTCCGGCTGACTCTGCGGATGTAACCTCTATCAGGTTCAATGGAGAGAAAGGTGGATACAGCAGTGCACTGTGGAGTGCAGAGAGCAAGATGAGGCACAAGTTATCTTGGTCATGCACTGCATCCATCCCCATCTCCAGTTGTCTCGACTTGTTCTTGCTGCTGGAAATTGATGGTCTTGGACGAGAGAGTGAGGTAGACACTGTGCAACTCTTCCTCACTTTAATCAAAGTTTTGTGCAAGTCAGTAGTCATCCTTTACCCATTCCATTGTCCCAAAGTCTTGTGGCAATGGGTGTGCGATGTAGCGACACGTGTGGGTACACTGGTAGTCGTAGCCGCAAACCTGCACACAGGTGGCTCAGACTATAGGGTCGTTCTCCACTGAATGGAGCAATGGTGGAGTTCGGCAGCCATCTGAGTGACTGAGCAGCCCTGTTTAGGACTGCACTGCTCACCTCCTTGGTATTGAGGAAGGGGCTAGAAAAGGTGCCCTAAAAATTCCCTGCTCCATATTATCCTAGCTGGTTTATCATAGCTGGCAGGAACCCTACACATGCGGTCGAAACAAATCATCAAGGAAAAAAAGCAAGGACTACAGTTCTGAACCTTGCTACATGGAACGTTCACAAGCTTCTTGACAAGAGATGGTTCAGATAGACCTCAGAGACATACAGCACTTATTACAAGTGAGCTTGCCAGATACAATATTGATATTGCTGCCTTAAGTGAGACCAGGCTGGTGGGAGTGGGCGAACTTTGTGAAGAAAATGAGGGTTACACCTTCTTCTGGAGTGGACGAGGACCTGCAAAAAAGTGACGAGAAGCTGGACTTGGCTTTGTAATAAAGAAAAAGAAAACCCACACTTATTGGCAGGTTGGTTGGCCCCCCTAGAGGTGTGAACGATTGCCTAATGACGTTGAGACTCCCCCCTTAGGAGGGCAGAGGTTTGCCTCCGTTGTTAGCGCCTATGCTCCCACCATGACCAATTTGGATGTGGTTAAAAACAAAGTTTTATGAAGATTTGAATGTCATCATTGCTGTTCCCAATGCCGATAAACTCATCATTCTTGGTGATTTTAATGCAAGAGTTGGTTGTGAAAGCACCTTTTGGGAAGGAGTGATTGGAAAGCACAGTATTGGTAACTGCAACAGTAATGGTCTGCCACTCCTTCAGACCTGTGCAGAACATGGTCTTTTGATAACAAATACTGTCTTCTGTCCTCCCACTCATAATAGGACATCATGGATGCATTCTCGCTCTAAGCATTGGCACCTCATTGACTTTGTCATCATCAGGAGGAGGGACAGGCAGGATATACAAATCACAAAGGCCATGTGTGGCACCGAGTGCTGGACTGACCACCGCCTTATTGTCTCCAAGCTTAAGCTTCATGTTCAGCCCAAGCGACATCCACAGGGTGTGAAAGTATCAAAACGTCTGAATGTCAACAAGCTGATGGTCAGCGATATCAAGCAGCATTTTGTCGACACTCTAGACAAACACTTGCAGTCCACCGTGTTGGACAATCAGGACGTGGAGGCAGCATGGGCCGCACTACGTGAACAACACGGCCATGGAGTGTCTTGGACCCTCTACTAGGAAGCATAAAGACTGGTTTGATGAGAACAGCAGAGATAAAAACAGCTACTAGGGGACAAACGCCATGCCTACACAGCTCATCTGGATGACCCAAAGTCAACAGCGAAAAAAGATGTGCTGAGGAACCTATGCAGCACTATTCAACATAAACTGCACCAGATGCAGGATTCCTAGTTGAGCCACAAAGCTGATGAGATACAGGGCTTTGCAGTTAGGAACGATATGAGGAACTTCTACAAAGGGCTGAAAGAAGTTTACGGTCCTACCACCTCGGGCTTATTTCCCATCCTTAGTGCCGATGGGTCTATATTGTTTACCGATAAAGAGAAAATTCTCAAAAGATGGGCTGAACATTTTGACAGTGTACTGAATCGCCCTTCTACCATCAATGATGATGCCATTGATCGGCTGCCTCAAGTTCCAATTAATGAGACACTGGGCACTACACCCACTTTGGAGGAGATACAGGAAGAAACTTGTATGTTATCCAATGGCAAAGCACCTGGCTCAGATTCCATTCCAGCTGAAGTCTACAAAGAAGGTGGCACTGCCCTAGCAGAGAAATTCCATCAGCTGTTCCAGTATATCTGGCAGCACGAGACAGTCCCACAAGATTTCAAAGATGCTTCCATAATACATCTCTCCAAGCCTAAAGGAAATCGTCAGGTCTGCAACAACCATCGTGAAATTTCCCTGCTATCCACCACTCGCAAGATTTTGGCCAGAGTTCTTCTCAACCGCCTCACTGCACAACTTGAGCAAGGTCTCCTGCCAGAGAGCCAGTGTGGCTTCCGTGAAGGTTGTGGGACTATTGACATGGTGTTTGCTGCCAAACAGCTTCAAAAGAAGTGTCAGGAACAAAATGTTGACCTATACTCTATGTCGATTTGACCAAGGCATTTGACACAGTCAGCGGGGATGGCCTATGGAGGATCATGGCGAAATACAGATGTCCTAGAAAATTTGCCATTGTATGACAGCTACACAATGGCATGTTGGCCAGAGCATATGACAATGGAGAGACATCCGAACCATTCTCTGTCCCAGATGGAGTGAAGCAGGGCTGTGTTCTTGCTCCCACTCTATTCAGTCTTATGTTTTCCGCCATGTTGACAGATGCCTTCAGAGACGTGAAAAGAGGCATCGGCATCAGTTATTGTACTGATGGCTCACTCTTCACCCTCAGGAGACTTCAAGCTAAAACTAAGATCATGACAGACACAGTTGTTGACTTCTTATTTGCCAACGACTGTGCCCTTAACACTGCCTCCGAAGCTGACATGCAGTTCATCGCTGACAAGTTTTCTGCGGCCTGCGCAAACTTCAGCTTTACTATAAATACAAAACATTACTTCGGTCTTTATCAGCCAGAACCAGGAAAGCATTACGCTGAACCCAACATCACTATCAATGGACAGCGTCCGAACATGGTAGACAAGTTCACCTACCTTGGAAGCACACTATCCAGAACCATTGTCATCGACGACGACGTGAATGCCAGGCTCGCCAAAGCTAGTACTGCTTTTGGCAGACTCCACAAGAATGTGTGGAATAGGAGAGGCATCACCGCAGCGACAAAGATTAAAGTGTACCATGCCATAGTTCTTTCCACATTGCTCTATGGCTATGAGACGTGGACAGTCTACCAATGTCATACAAGAAAATTAAACCATTTCCATATCATCTGCCTTAGAAAAAAATTCTTGGCATTAAGTGGCAAGACAGGATCCCAGATACTGAGATCCTTGTTCATGTTGGCCTGCCCAGCATCTATACCATCTTGATGCAAGCACAACTTCGCTGGGCAGGTCATGTGGCTCGCATGCCAGATCATCGGCTACCAAAGAAACCGTTATATGGTGAACTTCAACAAGGCAAATGCTCCCAAGGGTGTCAGAAAAAGTACTTCAAGGATACTGTAAAAGCGTCCCTAAAGGCCTTCAGTATCAGCTACTTTACATGGGAACTGATAGCCCAGGACAGAGGAGAGTGGCATTCAGCTGTCCATTGGGGCATGGAAACATGCGAAGCCAACTGGATTGATGCAGCTGAGCAACGCACACGAGCCAGGAAAGATAATGCCAGCAAACTTCCATCAGCCGCCACCATTCCCTGGCATGGATTGGTCTGATCAGTCATTTGCGCACCCATGGACCCCAACCCCAACCCCTGGATGACTAGATGGTCTTCGTTGTTACTGACGGACAAATGAATGAACAAACAACATGGCAAGTGGAAAGTGTAGAAATCTATGCACTTCCCTCATTAGATTTCATTATTCCCAATAATTAGTTTCCCTAAAATGTAACAATTGAACTACAGATTCTCCTAGAATGTATTTTTTTAAACAATTTAACACAGTTCACTTTTACTTGTCAACCTTCCCTATTCGCATTTCCAATTAGTTCCTCTCCACTGCTACAGAGTAATGGTAGGTTCAAGACTTCCCTTCTCATGCAAAGGTGGAAGAGAGGAGAGACCAAAATAAGGTGATCATGGCACAGGGAACAGCTCCTTAGAAATATTATTCTACCTCTTACACATTCCCAGGCACCTGTAGACAACTTTGTCACTGTTCCATGGCTCATGGGGGAGGGGGCACTCCAAAGGCTGAAGAGTGACCCTGGGAATAGCTGCTCTGCAAGGATGCATCCCCTAGGAACAAGTAGACACACAAGAAACCTGCATGGAACTTCATGTTGTTACTAAGAGAATGTAATTCCACTTCAAAGCATTTGCCTTTTTGCTTTTCTTTAGTCCATTACAGTCTTGGCTTGGCAAGCAGTTCCACAGGTTGACTTCACTGTCAAAAGATACCTCCTTTTGTTTTGTTTTTTTAATCCTTCCGCATCTTAATTTCACTTGGGGAACCAAATAAAAGAAAGAAAAAAAAAAAGATTAGCAACACATGATCTCATACAGCTATCCTACTATTTGGGAAATGACAAGATGATACCAAGGAGGGTCAGAACCCACATGGAAATATGTCCATCCTGACCCCTGAGATCTTCAGGTTTTGGAGACTGTCGCCTCTGTTTCCTCCCACTGCAGCCCTGCAAAGGAGCATTTGTTGGAACCTCTGCAAGTCAACCAACCTCTGTCCATTTCCTTTGAGTTAAGAGAATTTAAAAGAGGTAAATTTTAAAGTATATTTGCCTTTTCTGTTTAGATATAGTTAGGATCATTCTGAAAAACATTGGAATTATACATGCTTCTACTTACTTTGAATTTGCTCTTGCCTCTTTACAGTTCTGTTTATGCATATCTATGTTTACTTAAACCAACCAGGCAAATCCATCCCATGTGTAAATGTACTGAAGTCAATGGAGTTAAACAAGGGATGAATATGTCTTACTGTGCTAAAATACACTGCAGTATGCTGAAGGCACCAGATGTACCCTCTGTCACTTTACTAGTGAACTCAGGCACAGAGCAGCAGCTCACATCTCCAGCAGATGCTTCTGTTTTTAGGAAAATTGCTAGTCATTTTTTTCCTACTCTGTGGGCAAATGTTGAAATCCAAAAACCTATAACACCAGCAGTAGCTGTACTTGCTAAATTTGAAGCACAGACCTGAGCTGCAGTATTAAGTCACTAAGCTATCATGTTTGCCTTTTGAGTCTGAATTTAATCAGAACCCCAAACAATGCACAGCATGAGAAATTACCTCCCATAACCATTTTATTATTTTTCATGTAAAACCACAGTATCTACTACTTCAAGGTCATACATACAATGCTGTAATATTCCAGTCAGCAGAAGGAAACAGTGTAAAGAAGTGAAATGGAGCCTCAGGCTGGTTGACTTGATACAAGAGATTTTTCAGCTGCCTGTTCTGTGTGAGGACAACAGCATAGAGCAATTGCTCTTCCCCCACTAGCTAAAGCAAGCAGAAAGACTGAAAGTGAACTTTTAAAATTAGCAAAATCGGAGCAGTAATAGTGAATCACAACATAAGGGTGCAAATATAGTTGTAAAAGTTAAGATAGTTTTAACAAGGAAAAACAAGATGGTGGTCTCAGGCAAATGCAGCTAAAAAACTAAAATGATGGACTTTGAAGGAAATTCTGCTCTTGAATACCTGTTTTTGTCAAACCACAAACAATACCCCCCCTTCTCAGTCTAAGCAACTTGTTAAGTCAGTCTGTCAGTTAAACCACAAGTTTCCGTAAACAAACTAGGTATAAAAGACCCCACAGGAGGAGTACGCAGGCTTAATAAGCTTATGAATATTTACTTGCACACCCAGGGGAGGCATAATTATTGCTTTGTGCAACATGCGATGTATGTAACGGGGGGGGGCACATGTTAAGGAGAACATGAAGTAGGCGGAACGGAAAGTCTGTACCTCCTGACTACCCTAGCCAATGGGGAAAGGGAGAGGGAACCCTGCGGCTGGTATTAGGGAATAAAAGAGCTGCTAGGCTAAACACTGGCTGAGTTCACTGAGTGGCTCCCCCACTCTGTGTGCTCCCTTTATTTGAATAAAGTTACTTATAAACAGGCCTCCTCTGCCTCTGTGGATTTTATCACCTCAAGGAACCTCAGGTCCCATTCGCTACAACTTGGAGCAATTTGTCCAATAGGAAGAATGGAGACTAGGGTAAAATAAAGGTGACTCCAACAACCTGACAGGAGGAGTCAGTCAAGCATAATGCAGGTTTTCAAAACAGGCCTGGCTTGATTGACAGATGAGTTTACTGGTAGTGATTGGTCCAGAAGAACAAACCCATTAGAACAGGCCAAAATTTGAATAGAAGTAGAAAGCTGACAGGCATTAGGCAATGCAAGTGGAACATACTGGTGTGAGGACATATGCATGGGAACATCAGAATAGAAATAGTGGCAGAAGTATCATCAGAAAAAAAATCAAGCTTAAAAAAGCTACTGAAGAAGAGAACAAAGACAAGCAAAAAGCACTGAAAGAAAAAACTAAATCAGGGAGAGAGCAGAAGGACCAACAGACAGATTTTTTACAAAAAAAGTAAGCTTGATGACTATCAAAAGAAATAAATAGGTTATATGAATGGGTACATCTGAGATAAAGCTGGATGTTTGTTATAAATACACACAGTTTTAATGTGCAGGTAAGAGCTTGATGTCACCATCAGAAGTGACAGATCACCACATGTAGAATATAACTATTAAAGCTATTTCCTATTATACAATATTGCAACAGTAGGCACTTTAACGTGTCACAAAAATTTTACTTTTGACATAGATCGTTTGAAAGAATTTGATGCTTTTGGATATATTATGAAATACTGTGTTAAAATAAAAAATTTGAGGAATATTGCCCAAGTCGGTCCTTCAAAACATTGTATCATTGTCCTTCCAAGGGTTAATAGAGTTAGTCTATTCTTGGGAGTTTTCCAGAGGTCAGAGGGAAATCCCTGGAAAAAATTCCTCTAGAGCAGACAACCCCCATAAAAAATAAATATACGGATGTTTGAGGCAGGCTACCGTGGGGGTGCCTTTGGTCTGATTGAGGGTACCAGGTTGAAGCCCTCCTTGAATTTTATGCATGAGATATAAATCTGTGAATGGGGACATTTAGATAATTGTCAGTGTTGTCCTAAGTACCAACCTCTCTGCCTCATGGCCCAAATTCAATTCATGTTAAATATTAAGCTAAAATTATCCACTTTTAGATTACTTAATAGAATTTTTACCAGCCTCAGTTCCTTCACTCTAACACACCTATAACAACTGAGAATAGCAATGATCAAGAAAAATCAGTTGTCTATTATACCATGTGGCCAATATACTCAAGCCCCAGCTCAGAGCTGTAAGCGTCAACTTAATCTGCAAAACAGCTTCAACAACTATAGCTTTTCCACACAAAACTAAGGACTTACACACTGGGATAAGAGAAATAACTAAAATATCAGTATGTTTGTTTTGCCATGTCTTTTTGCAACTGGAGATCAAAATAGACAAGGTAAGTGTAAAGGCCTAAAACAACTCCTCACAATACTGGCCACATAGTCCTTGGTCTTTTCCTTTGATGCACCAGTGCTTCCTCGCCATCCCTGGAGAAGTACTGCAGTTCAGACTTGGGTAAAAAGCAGAGCAGCAAAAGCCATGAGAGGATCTCTTTGTAAAATTCAATATTGTCTTGCTTTCCATTGACTCTAACTTGTGTTCATTTAGTTCTGAGATCCTAGCCCCCAGTGAAAGACTCCCCATCCCAGAAGCCTGTAAGCAAATTCTGACACATTTTGCCACAAATTCAGTGCTAACATTCACCCTATTCCAGGAACAGAGACTCCAGTTCTTTCCATACTATTTCTTTTTAACCACTCCATTTAACTGTCATTCACCAAAATCACTGTGTGCCTCCTCCATGGAAATTTATGGAAAAACAGAAGCCTTTTTAAAGAATTTTAAAAGTCATTGTATAGCATTTAATAAAGAAGTCATTGTATAGCATCCTTTAAAAATCTCTGGTAAACAGGTTCTCTGTAGTTTTCCAGAATCATTTAAAAGAAAATTATGATGGAGCAATCCACCACTGATATGGAGGAATCTCCACAGGAGAACAATTAAAGGATTAATACAGACAGGTATCCCCATATTAAAAACAGTTTATTGGAAACCAATATGAAGTCCCAGAAGAATCCAATATCAAGGTTCATAAAAAGCTGGTTTCATCCTTTCACCTACTCTTCAGTAAAGTATAGCTGCGGGTACTCTTGGGTTTTTATACATATACAAAAAACACTTGTTTTTCTCATTGTTTGAAATAACTGGTTCATCTTCAAATCAACTTTTGCACTGTTTACAAACTATATGGATTTTTTAAATACTTAAGAGTAAACATTTGCTTGCGAAATCATTTCTAACCATCAGAGAAGAGAAGTTCTGGAATACCCTTCTGAAGGGACCAGTGGAGGCAAAAAGCCTGTGTCTTCAAAACTGAGCTAGATAAATTTGTGAGGGGAGGGGACAGCATAATTTAGCTATTAATCAATATCTCTCTGCTAGTGGTAAATATGCCAATGGAGTGTGATGGGATATTAGATAGGATGGATTCTGATTTGGCACAGAGAATTCTTTATTGGGTACCTGGCTGGTGAGTCTTGCACATGTGTTCAGGGATTAGCTGATCACCATATTTGGTGTGACAAGAGGATTTTCCCACAAGGCAGCACGGCAGGGGCCCTGGGGATTTTCACCTTTCCCTGCAGCATAGGGGATGGATCAGTTGCTGGTGGCTTCTCTCTACCCTGGAGTCTTAAACCACTTTTTGGGGACTTCAATGACTCAACAGCAGGTTAAATGTCCACTGCAAGAGTAGGAAGAGGGTTCTGTGGCCTGCACTGTACAGGAGGTCAGACTAGATGATTATATCAGTCCATTTCTGACCTAAAAATACATAAGAATACAGAATACAAGTATATTTACAGAATAGTAGGCTCTACCTCGGGAAGCAGCAAGTTGGAAAACGATCTGAGGCTGGGATGGGTAATCAGCTGAATGTGAATTTTTAGGATGACAATGTGGCCAAAACATTAATGTAATCTTCAAACATATGAAAAGGGGAAATTCTAGTAGAAGTAGGTAGTTTATTTTATATTTGCATTTGGCCCTGGTGTGATCACTACTGGATCATCCTTTAAAGAGTTCCAGAGGGGTAGCAGTGTTAGCCCAGTTCAGCAAAACAGACGAGGAGTCCGGTGGCATTTTTAAAAAGACTACTGTATATACTTGTGTATAAGCCAAGAATTGTGTGTTGAAATCCACTTTGGAAGAGGGACTTGGCTTATGAATGGGGTATACATGGTAGTTGGGAGTGTGGTGTGGCCCCTGGAGATGCCAAGTAGAGGGGCCCTAGGTGAGGGGGGTCAGCCTAGGGTAGGGGGCTTAGGGAGAGACCCAGGGACTCCAGGGAAGCGATCAGGGACACAGTGGAAGCTGGTGGCACAGGGTTGGGGGGGGTGGTGGTTAAGAGTAGCCTGGTAAGGTGGCCATGGATTCGGGGGTCAGCCCTTATGAATCAGTTATGTGCTGGGGCAGGTGGCAATGAGTGGCAGAGTAGGGGCAGGGGTTGCAGACTGCCAGAGCCAGCCCGCAGGACTCCCAACACTGCAGCTTGAAATGTGCACAGGAACCCAGATCGGCTGGAGCGGGCAGAGCAGGCCCAGCACATTGCCAGAGATAGCCTGTGGGTTCCCAACATCGTGGCTCAGAAGGCACATGGGAGCCCAGCTCAGCTGGAGATGGGTGGAGTGGGCCCAGCATGAGAGTGAAGGTCCCCCATGAAGGACCCCTGTCAGCCCCACCTCTCCCCACTCACCATACCCCCACCTGCAACTTGGGAGAGAGCACAGTGCAGCCACTCATGCTCCCCATGCGCACTCTGCTAGGTCCAGGCACAGAGGGACAGACACACACCCAGGAATAGAGAGACAGAGAGAAGGACAGCAAGACAGGCACACACCCTGACAGACAGCAGATTTTGAACCTCAGCTTATACATGTTATGCTTTTTTTCCTCCAGGTTTCTGGGGTTAAAAGCCAATTGCCAGCTTACGCATGAGTATATACAACATTTATTTAATGCATGAGCTTTCATGGGATAAATTTCAAGAGTCTGATGAAATGGAATTTGCTCTCATAAAAGCTAATGCATTTGATAGTCTAAGTGCCATGGTTCTCCTTTTTTGTTTATCTTTAGAGCGTGGAAGTTAAGTTGCTTGAAGTGAAATAGAAAGCAGCATAAACTCCGGCAAGTGAAATGTAAAAATATAATTAGGAAAGTCAAAAAACAACCTGGAATTTAGTTAGTCAAAAAAAAAAAAAAATCAAAAAAAGAGTAACAGCAAAAAGTTTCAGGACATCAGGCTTGCTACTTCTGATAACCAGTAGAGGCCACTGGACAACTGAGATGCCAAGGAAGATAAGGCCATTATAGAAAAACAAAAGTTAATTCTCTGCATCTGTCTTCTTGACTAAGGATGTGAGTGAGATTTCCAAACCTTAGCCAATGAATGAGGAACTGTCCCAATTTGCTCCTCTAATGCCACCTCAAGATTGGTAAACTAAATAATAATAATGTCACTAAGACCAGACAGGATTCACCCAAACTTTCTGAAGGAACTCGAGTGTGCAATTGCAGAACTACTAAATTTATTAAGTAATACATCATTTAAATCAGCTTCTGTACCAAATGACTGGAGGGTAGCCAATGTGATGCCTATTCTTTCAGAAAAGGTTCAAGAGGTGTTCCCAGCAATTACAGGCGGGTAAACTCTCACTTCAGTACCAAGCAAATTGGTTGAAAACTTATTATCAGACACATAGATGAACATGTTTTGCTGGAGAAGAGTAGGCATGTCTTTTGTGAAGGAAAATCATGCCTTATTGATCTACCAGAATTCTTTATCAAAAAGAATGTGGAAACATGTTATCTGGTGAATAGAATGCACTAAGATTTTCAGCAAACCAAAACAAGGAGTCCTGTAGCACTTTACAAAAAAAAAAAATCATGAGTTTTCTTCTGAGGAAGTGGGATTTTTTCTCCCACAAAAGCTCACGCGATAAATAAATCTGTTAGCCTTTAAAAGTGCTGTAGAATTCCTTGTTTCTTTTGCTGTACTAAACTAACAAGGCTATCACTTCAGAACATCTTAAGATTTTCAGAAAATCATTGGCAAGGTCCTTCACCAAAGGCTCTTAAGCAAAGTATATGATCATAGACATGAGGGAAAATCCTCTTAGACCAGTTACTTGTTAATAAGATACCAAACAGGTTGCAAAGAATTACAACCTGATCTTACAAAACTGGGTGACCAGGCAACAAAATTGATGAAATTCAATACCGATAAATGCAAAGTAATGTACTTATAAAATAATGGCAATTAAATTAACAGCTACCACTCAAGAAAAAAGATCTCACTCAGTGTGCAGTGACAATCCAAAAAAATCTTGGGAATCATTAGTAAAGGGATAGATAAGACTGAAAATACCATGTCCCTTTATATATGTCCACTTCTTTTATGCTGTGCGCAGATCTGATCACTCCACCTCAAAAAAAATATGTAGGAATTAGAAAAGCTACAAAAAAGGGCAACAAAAATAGGTAGGGCATGAAAGATTCTGTATGAGGAAAGACTAAAGACTGGAATTTTTCAGCTTGGAAAAGAGATGGCTAAGTGATAGGACATGAGAGGTCTACAAAATCATGTCAATTTCCAAAAGGGATAGCAGTGTTAGTCTAGTCCAGCACAAAAAAAAAAAAAAAAAAAACACAAACAACCAACCACCAAAAATCATGTGGCACTTTAATCTGTTAGTCTAAGTGCCACATGACTCCTTGTTTTCTACAAAAATCATGCCTAGGGTAGAGAAAGATCAGGAAGTTTTATTTATTCTTTTTCATAATCAAGTAAATGTAATAGGAAGCAGCTGTACAAGTATTTCTTCACACAACAGTCAGCTTGTAGGACTCTTTACCAGAGGATAGCTGGAAGGACAAGACTACAACAGGATTTAAAAGAAAGCTAGACAAGTTGGAGGATAGGTTCACCAACAGCTATTAGACAGGATGAGCATAGATGCAAAACAATACTCAAGTGTTCCTAGCTTGTGTTTACCAGATGCTGCAAATGGCTGATAGGGGATGGAACCCTTGATGATTAGCTGTTCTGTTCATTCCCTCTGAAGCACCTGGCATTGGCCATGTTGGAAGACTTGATGCTACGCTAGATGGAACATCTATCTAACCCAATATTCAGTCTTGTGTTCTTTATACTGTGTCAAGGTCTGGTGTACACAATTCAAGTACCCTGATAAGCTGGAAAGGGTTTAAGAGAAGAACCATGAGAAAAAGAGTCAAGGATTAGAAAACATTTTATAGTAAAAGAATTAAGGAGCTCAATCTATTCAGTTCAGAAAGGGAGGTTAAAGGGGTGACTTGTTCCCCATATAGATACATATAGTCTGTAATATCTATTCAGTAATGGGCTCGAGTCCATGTAATATGATCAAATGGCTGGAAGTTAAAGGGAGATATATTCAGACTGAAAGAAAGGTGTAAAATTAACAGTGAGCATAATTAACCAGTGAAAACAGATCACCAATGTTCAGAGAGGACTGTCCCACACTGGCAAACTCTAAATCAAGATTAGATTCCCCCCCCAAAGCACTTTAGGAATTCTTGTAAGGAAGTTCTTTGGTCTGTGCTATACAGGAGGTTAGAACAGATAATCACAACCTTCCTGTCTCACCTTGGAATCTGTGAGTGAGCCTGTTAGTGCCGCTGGTTTATAGCTTCATACTACATCAGTTAGTGGCAGGAAGACAGAATTGAAGTCCCTCATGAAAGTTAAACAGGCAAACAGCCAACTACCAGGTGTTTGTTTTAAATTTGGTTTGTTCTAACCACTTATCTTTGTGTATTCACAGGTGACCCCTCCTACTGTCTCTTTGCACCACTAAACTTAAGTTAAAATTCTTTATAATTATAGTAAAGTGTATACAAAAAAAAAAAAAAACCCACACACAGCAGAAGAGACCAAAATGGGATGATGGCAGAGACTGATAGGCTGAAGTCACGGATGTTGGAGACAAAGACCTATGAAGCTGAGCTTCAGCACTAGACTTCATCTGAGTCTACACCTCTAACAAAACTGGATCTCTAGATGAGCTAATATTTACCTTAATGGATGGTACCTGTATTTCTTGTAATTAGATCCAACCAACTTTTAAAGGCAGTTAAAATTATTTTTTTAAAAAGCCTGGGTATGTCTATATTGCACCTGGAAAGTAAGATTCCCAGTGTGGGTGAAGAGACTCACATTAGCTCAGCTTGAGATCAAAGCATGAACATGTAGGCCCGGATGGGACGTCAAGAAATCATCAAGTCCAGTCCCTTTCATTGTGGGAGGAGCAAGTAAACCTAGACTATCACTGGTAGGTACTTGTTCAACTTGTTTTTAACAGTTTCCAATAGTGGGGACTCCATGAACTCCCTTGAAGCCTATTCCAGAACTAAAATGCTCTTACTCTTAGATACTACAAAAAAGATTCTAACAATCTTCCATGCTGCAGATTAAGCCCATTGCTGAATGTTGGAGAAGCAGACAGAGAACAACTGATAACCATCAATAGCACGCTAAGAAACAGCAACAGGGTCACTATGGCAGTGGCTTGAGTTAGCCACTCAAATCCAAGCTAGTGAGACAGAACGGCTTGGTCTCAGGCAACTTAACCTGAGTTGCTGGCAATGTCTCAATATCTGCACTGCTATTTTTAGCACATTATCTCAAACTGGCCTAGCACATTTTTATATGCCCTAGGAATTGTGCTCCCCAGCTGCAATGTAAACATACCCTTTATGTCACAGACTTTTGATTTTGACCCTGATCCTATAAAAGCTTACTTGCATGACAAGCTTTAAATTTAAGATTATTCCCACTCAAGTAAATATATCCTAGTCTACCTATGAAAGAACTCCAGAGGTCAGAAGAGGCATTTGAAATCACACAGGTCACAATCCTAATATTTCCAGCTAGGAAAACTAATGAAAAATATTCTTAACATGATTTGTATTCTTGTTGTAAGTTTAATACAGATTCAGTTCCATGCTTAATTGCTGATGAAAGGACTAGAGAACATCTAAACACATTATCTATTTTCTGATCTTAAAATTTGGGGATCAGTCAGCTGCCTTTAAAAAGTCTGGATGAAATCATGGCCCAACTAAAGTCAAGAGCACATCCCTCACTCTTTTATGAGGCAAGGATTTTACCCTCCATAGCGTATTGTACTTAATGCATACAATGATGGCCTACTTGAAAAGCATAAACCAGATTTAAAGGCTAAATTTCAAGTTCCCTAACTATCAAGCAAAATAATGGGGCAATAGATACAGACGGATCCAAGTTACAACAATTTTTTTCCAGGTGTCTGGCTTCTGACCTTGCCCACATGCTCAGGCATCTAATTAATCTCTATATTTCAGGTTGGGAAGAAATTTTTCACCAAGTCAGACTGGCAGAGACTTTTTTTTTTCCTTCCTCTGCAGCACTGGGCACAAGTAACTTGCAGATCTAAACTCATATAAATGATGATTTCTCTGTAACCTAGAGTCTTTAAATCATAATTTGAGAACTTCAGTAACTTGGTCAGAAGTTATGGTTTTATTACAGGAGTAGATGAGCAAGTCTTTGTGGCCTGCAACATACAGGAAGTCCAACTAAATACTCATGATGGTGCCTTCTGGCCTTAACATCTAAGAGGTTAAAAACTAGATGGCTTTAAAGAAGTTATGCTACAACTAGAAGTTTTTAAAAGCTGGACATTCCACAAAGCTGGTCATAATATTAAAGACTTGATCCAAAGACCAGTGAAATCACTGGAAAGTCAGATGTTGACTACAATGGGCTACAGTGCAGGCTCTAAGCTCTGGTGTTCCCAGGCCTGCAGTATAATGAAGAGTGCAGTTCAACTCAAGAACATAAGTATACTTTGATTAAACAAAATGTTAATTAACCAGAATTTTGTAAACCAGACAGTCTCCTAGGTGTTTTTACTAAAAAATTGTTCCTAAACTTTTACTCTACCCACCCCCATCAGCACCCTCCTCTAGTTCTCCCAGCTAGGATTATGTTATAGTCAAGAGCAGGGCCACAGTCAGAGGCCAGCGGCTGTAGCTAGGCGTAGGGTATTGGTTGGCATCAGGTCTAGAGACAGAGGCTGGGAATGGGGCTGCAGTGGCCAAAGGCCACCGTGGGCATCTGTTGTTGACCCCTTAGCTAGGAGCTGCGCATTGAGCCCTGAGGCAAGGGCTGGACCCTAAGACCATAGCAGGTGTAAGGGGTAAGGCCAGGTCCAGAAGCCACATCTGGGGACTGAATGCCAAGGCCACAGACAGGTGCTGTAAGCAAGGGCAACAACCAAAAAAGGCAAAGGCTCAAGACCACAGGTGGGTGCCACAACTGGGGGCCAAGGCTGAGTCAGTAGCCATGACTCTGGGGTAGGGCGAGTCTGAGAAGAAGTCAGGGCAGAGAAAGGCTAGGGGGCACTTCCAGGCCCTGCTGTGCCCACCTGAATGTTCCCTCTGTACTTCCATAGGGGATGCAACCCACAGTTTAGAGAAAGCACATTTTAGAACCGAGATCCCCATACATCCAAATTCAGAAATATATGTGCCATATTCCAAAAAATATAAGTATTACTCTTATACACTTTGCAATGTGTCTTATTACTTTGTGTGGTGTATTCTCTGCAAGGTTTGTACTATAAACATGCAAAGGCACACACATATGGAATCCTATAGAAATGCAAATGTAGTCAAATTCCATCTTCCTGTCATTTTATGATTGCTTTAGAAATGGTTTGCTTTGATTACCTAACATCTGTTATCCACTAGCTAAAGGCTTTATGTGCCTGTGTTTTAAACAGAAAGATGTCCTGTGTTGCTGAATTCAGCACATACCTAGCCAGACATGGTTAACAACCATACTGAACCTACAAGATTGAAGGATTGCTTTGGCTTGAAATGTACATCTGCCTTCTGGGCCTTTGTACCAGCCCCTTTGTCAAGGAGTAGATCAAACTGGTAGATGAAATGCTCCATTTTTCCACATACAGAGGTGATTAGGGTTGTTAACATCTTGTCTGATTGACAGTCAGCTATTTTAGTCTTACACAAAAAGGTATAATTTTCTAATGCAGAATGCATTTGTTTCAACAATTCCAGATTTATTCAGTTATAATGTAACTTTTTTTCCATTATGACCCAAGTTCTGAAAAGGTCCTTGAACATTCATAAGTTTCACATGCCATGAAGTGTTCCATATACTTCATTATGCAATCTCTGTAAAATGCAGCAGGTAACAATATTTTTCCCCTTCAGGATTGAGGACATGCATATCCCATTGTATAGGAAAGTGTATCAATCACATTTGCTTTCAAAACAATTTCTCTTAAAAAAATTAAAAAGTCAACATTTGCCAGTGATTGCCAAATCATGTCATCTCACATACATCTTTCTCCTCTAATTCAAAGAGGCACTAACTGTGGTATCTCAAATACCAAGACAGAACAACATCTGGCAAATATTGGCATTTCAGTAGCCATTACTGCACACATATAATTAAAACCAAGGATATTACCAGTCAAAAAAATTGTGTTAAAAATGGAATTACAGCTGAGAACACAGAACAAGTTAAGGTATACACATTGCACAGATGTTTCTCTCAAAACAAAGCATTATAAACAGAAAATTAGGTAGTGAAGATGAACTTAGAGAAATCTAACCATGCTAAGGGAATGAAAACACACAATTAGAACACCAAGAAAAGACTTAATTCTGCCCTACAGTGACACAACACAAAATATATATACATATGGTTCTGATCATTACCTTTCAGCATCTGTAATCTTTTCTTTTTATGGCATCACTACAGAATAAAGACTGTTAAGTGTAGCAGGCTCACACAGGACCCTCTTGCTGCCCAGGTTCTCTGCTCCCACAAACCACTCACATACTTCAACTTCACACTCCTACCAGTGCACTTTATTTCCACATTGTTACCCATCACCATCTACTAAAACACAGCCTAGCCTAACAGGCCTCACAGGCTCACCCACTGTCCAAATAAGCCTTACCCTCAAAATGTAGCTCCTCCCTTTCTTGCTGTTTACTCCCCCTCCATCCCAATCCCTCTTTGTGAGCCTTTACAGAACTTTGCTAAAGAGCCCAGCAGCTGCTCCCTATCACCCCACACTGTGCAGGCTTACTCAGCTGCCTCCAATTCTCCTCCATTAAGCCTCCCTCCCAAAAGGGTGACGTAGCGTGCTTTCACCCAGCACCCTCTCTGTAACAAAGACTTAGCTCCATTTTAATGTAGTTTTGTTTGAGAATTTCATTTTCTTTTAAATTAAAGTTGATATGCTCTGACTATTTTACCTTACTCTGAGGTAGTGTAAAGCATTTAGACTATATAACCCACTTAAACTACATATATTACTGCAGCTTTGTTTCATCACAGCAACACAAAATAGACTGGATATGTACAGCCCAATTTCCCTCGGCCTCCTATCCTCCAAATTTCTACCTGCCTCTTGCATTTCCCCACATTTCCAACACACACATGTCCAAATACTTTCCCTCCCATTTTACATACACACATGAATGCACTATCTTCCCTTTTCACCCTCCACTCCATTAAGAAGAGATGATTCAACAGGTAGCTTGTGAAAAGAAACATTTAGGAGTAATGTTCACTTTGTCATTATTTTCATAACAGCAAGTTTATCTGTTAGCAGAGGCTGATGTATAAAATCCTTTCCTTTAGGAAGACTTACAAAGAATTTCCCTTTTTCAAAATGGCCACCATTTGCTTTGTTCTCAGAGAGGAGACTGAAACCAGTTTCCCCTCAGGGAAGATGCATACCCCTGTGCTGTCAGGATGCAGAAATATTCAGTACTATTGAGAACAGTGGGAGGAGAGTTGCCATTTTCAAACTGCTGACCAAATGAAGGCTGCTGAGCATGACTTTAGGCTATGTCCACACGTAGCTTTTAAATCCAAACGACGACTGTTGTTTCAATTTAAAAGAAGTCATGTCCAGCTCCCTTATTTCAAAATAAGGAAAATCATTTTGATACAATAAAACCTAGGTTGGTATCGAAATGAGGGTTATTTTGACACTGTGGTTTCGAAATAACCCTGACTGGCTCTGTTATGGCATCCTAGGAGGAAGGCCCACCCCCCACAGCACCCTGGCCAGGGAGAGAGGGGAGGTGCAGGTGGGTCCAGGGGGGGTAGCGGATCCCAGAGCCAGCTGGCCCCACTGCCTGGACTCAGCGGCTGACAGCCGAGCATGGGCTGCGGGAGCCAGCATGCCCATCTTGCCAGGTGTGCCAGCTCCTGCACCCCCCACCTGGCTGGCAGCCACTGAGCCCAGGCAGTGGGGCCAACCGGCACCGGGATCCGCCATCCAGGCAGCAGCCGGGGTCCCCCATGGTCCCTCTCCCGCTGCCCCACCAGCAGAGGGGGACACAGGACATGGGGGATCCCTGCGCTGGGGGCTGTTTTCCCCTGCCTGGCTCTCCAGGTGAGAGCAAGGCAGGGGATTGGGTGGCAACATGGCCCTGCCAGGAGGCCATGTTGCCACACCTCCCAGGGCACCCCTCTGCTGAATCGAAATGGACTTGCTATTTCGATTTGGTGGGTTTTGCTTAATTCGATTTAACTTAAATCAAATTAACAATTTTATTTCAAAATAACTTATTTTGAAATAATATTTCAAAATAAGCGTTTACATGTGAACATAGCCTTAATCCATTGAGAACCTCAGGATATGGCAGATGTTGGAGAAGAGAGGCTTTTGTGGAATTCTCCACAACAGAATATTCCTCAGCCTCTGATGCAGGAAAACTTTCAGTGATGAGGAGTATTGAGAAAACATGCATGCTACTCATTCAAAAATGTCTTGAACTGGAGCCAACAAGCAAAACGTGATTTTACTGAACTTTAACATTACGTATGATTTTCTGAGTGTGTTTCATTGTTAGGATCATTTGAGACAAAAAATGGTCCAACATCAGGAAATAAATTTCTTAAATAATCCAGTTTAAAATTAATTTTAGCTTAAAATAATTAAAGAGTTACTTGTATACATTCACAAGAAATTAATTCTGTTCCCGAAAAGTGAGTGCCATAATTTTGGGGAGGATATGTTCTAATCTTCCTAAATAATAATGTGGTTGAATTCCTATTTAAAATGCAAAGCTTATTGCATCACTGACTTACAGTGTTCAAAAAATTCCAGTCCGTTTTTGGTGTTTATGTCCGTATACTTGCTCTTACAGGACCCTGAGTTCAAATACATATAAATGATGTACACTTGGTCAATATCACATCTCCCTCAGAGTCCAAACTTTATCTCATAATGGTGGCAAGGAGTGAAATCTCAAGTAGGGGATTACTCACTGGAGCTATACCATCTTCATCTTGCAGCCAGATTCCCCTCCCTTTGGTTAAGTTTCAGTCCTCTATGTTGCTTGGGACCAAGATTTGACAATGGTGCCCCTTTCTTTTAACAAATTTCCTCAACCCCCCCTCAGGTCAGGTGATCATCCAAATCCCACAGTGCACATTTCCCTTTTGAGCCAAGGTGTTCAAAGGTGCTAAGGCCAATCCGTTGTATATGTATGTACATCTTTGTGTGGTGCTGAACTACAGTTTTGTGTTTGTCTGCATCCATTCAAGCCATGTGAGACACACATTTGGGAACATGACACCACAAGTTTCATATCCATCCATATGCATGACATTGCATAAAACATACTATCATAACAATAATGTTCAGCCTGGCAGAAGCATTCCTAAAACACCGTACATGACATAATTTCCAGTAGACCATACAGTTACACTGTAAGGGTAAATATCAATGACACACAGATCACACCATATGGGTATACATGGGGTGAAACATATGAAATATGGTTTAAGTGGCAATGCATACACTGGATGTTCTGGATATCTCATGATGGCATCAGTCAGAAAGACCTGAATCACATCATCACATGTGACAGACACCTCTATATCCGAGTGCACAATTGTTTGGAGGCCACCCTCCCAACCCCTTGCTAACCTTTTGACCCTTCCCCTGCTATTGCTCCTTTCACTAAGTGAAAGAGGATGTCAGTGTGAGTGTGAAGCGAGATAAGCATTAGCAAAGTTACTGTTAGCAAAGAAGGCCACACACCAAGCCACATGGCATGAACACACAGCTGTATCCCTACAACCAACCCTAAAAAAGGAATATAAGTTCCTGGGTCAAATGTTGTTATTAATTTGGCAACAAAAAGGATGTGACCCTCGCTGGCAGTGGATCGGCAGAGACCCTACTGAGTACCAACCTCCCAAAACCCTCCTGCCTCCAAAGTTCAGTCACCGAGAGTTCTCTTCTGTGTCCAGCTGGCTTCCATCACTGCTGTCATGCTTGTGGTAATGCTTGGGTTCGTATGAATGCAAGCCCTCCCCCACCTTTCCTTCCTATAAGCCACTCCAATAAATCCTGAGCTTAACCCCTTGTCATGCGCTGTATTCTGTTGCCCAACCATTCCCCCGGTCGAGCAGAATGTGCTGCAAACATGGATCACCACCTAGTGTTTTCCCACGTGGTGCTCACACATTAACGAGCAAATAAGCCCTCTGCAATGATGAAGATTGACATGGGTGCATTTTGTGTGTGTGTGTGTGTGTGTGTGTGTGTGTGTGTGTGTGTGTGTG